>ML418856.1:21735-111470 GCA_005239525.1 Nicotiana knightiana | reverse complement strand
CCCCCCCCCCCCCCTCCAAATCACGCAAATCCAAGCCAATCATCAAATAAGGAAGCCAAAGAATCTATAGGAAGCAATCCAATCCATAAAATTTCGATCTTTGATGAATTTCTATGAAAATCAACAAAATTCAACCCAGGCCTGCATGCCCGAAATCAAAAACCAATACCAAATCTCGTTGACCTATAACCTGTTGAGTCCAAATATGTGACTAGATACCAAAATCGATTCCAAATAGGTATTCAAAACCCCAAAATACACTCTCTTAAAGTATAGGTAAAACTCAGAATTCCTTTTAAATGTTCATTAGGGTGTGTAAATCCATGAGAAATCAAGATAGATAATCAAATTCAAGTATAAAATTCTTACCAACAATGTAGTAGTATAACTTTTCTCCAAAATCGCCTCTTAACGAGTTTCAAAACTCAAAATAATAAAAAATAAGGTAAAACACGACATAAAACCCACATGTCAAGCAGCCTCGCACCTGCACATACTTTGCTGCAATTGCAACAATGCTTCTGCAAAAAGACCCTCGCATCTGCGAGAACCCTGAGCCAGCCTGACTGCGCTTCTGTGCAAGACTTCTGCTTCTACGAAAGCGCATCTGCACACTATCTCTTACGGTCTAGCAGATGTGCAAATACTCTATATTTGTGGACTCCAGTCCCCTAGACCTCCCTCAAAGATGAGACCACCTCTGCGCTTGTGCAACCTTGCACCTGTGCAAAATCCATCGCATGTGCCAACACCAGTACCAAACCTGCAAACAACTTTCAAATGGTCCGAAGCCAATTAGAAACACACCCAATCCCCCTTGGGCCCCCATCAAACCATACCAACAAGTATGAATACCTTATTCCAGATTATACAAATTCTCAAAATACCACAAATAACATCAAAATCAAGAATCGAAGATCAAAATCCTTCTTTTAACTTTCAAGCCTTCAAACATTCGCCTAGCGTGTTTGAATCACAATTAAATATTATGGATAACAATCAGTCTTTGCACACAAGTTTCAATCAACCCAATAAGCATGTTCAATGTCTCAAAACTGCGATAAGAGTCCAAGAATACCTAAGTCAACTCCCGATCAAACCTATGAAGTCTCCAATTCTTCATATTGCCAACTCTTGACAACTAGAGTCAAAACCTTCTAGAGTTGTCTAAATTCAAATCCTGGAATACGCCTATGTCTAAAATAACCATACAAAACTATTAATAATAATAAATTTTGATTTCGAGACCATTTACTCAAAAATAAAATGTTGATCAATTCTTCTAGCTTAATATTTACAAATTGAGAATCACTCTACAAAATTAATCCCAAACTACTCAAAAATGAAAATAAATGATGCATTTTAAGTTATAATACACCATATTAAGCCACTCTGTAATGATTCGATCATCCGTTTTGTGCATTTGTGTTACACCCCATGTTTTTGTACGTGAGAATACGTTGTAAGTCAATTGATGTAAGCTCAGAAATAAGATTATATTTGGAAACATATAATGTAAGCTAATCATGTTATCTTGGAGGTTACAAATATTTAAGATAATTCATAACGAGTATCAAGAAGGCTGGAAATCTTAGAAGCTAAGCCAATTGAAGAAAATAAGTTTCGTCGAAATTCGACAAGTTTGGAATGATATAACATGTACTTTAGGGTGAGACTATGGTTATTAACATGATACAGAGGTTATTCTATGAGTTATTGTTTTCTTATGATATTCGTGTTCTACGTTTTGAAGTCAAGCAAGTTGTGGAACAAAAGTTGGCAAAGGTCTTCACAAGTTACATTCATAATGTGCTGAAAATTAGGTCAAATGTAGCTGAGCTTTTCTCCCAATATAATTGGAATTGGGGGATGATATACCTACTAAATTTAACATCTAAGAGTCTAGTTTCTAACTCATTTAACTGTTCATCAATATAACATCGGAGTAGAGAGATATTCCCCTTTTCTCGAGACAGCGCAAAGCAGCTCTCATGGGACCCACAAAGTCGTGTAAACTCCAACTTGTATTTAAGTCAATTCTAAATCTTTTTCACTCATTTTAATTGTCAAAAACAGTTCCTAAACCCTCCTAAATTCTCTCAAATGGTTCCTCCATGATTCTAGGGTGAAAACCTAAGATAAAAACATGAATCCAATGCTAGAAACCTCGTGGTGCTTGCTAGATCGTAGTTCTTCGTTTGTGGCTGTTTTGGAGGGTTCTTAAAAGTGAAATAACCCCAGGTCTCGTTTGTTTCTTGTTGATTAAGGTAATAATCAGTCACTTTTTCATACATATTATATTTTCAAGGTTAACTACAAGTGTTTACACTCCAACTTGAACACCAAAAGTTGATTCAAGAAGAGAATACAACACTTATAGTGTTGGGGTGTCATTGAGGATAATTGTGGGCTGTGTTTGGCTGAAATTTCAAGTGGTTGATTCTGTTTAATTTGATTATAACATCCTACTAATCTTGCTTAAGCTTTCTTATATGTTGGTTAAGTTGTTAGGATAATAAACTACAAGATAATACTTGGATTAGCTTAAGTCACTTCTATGGTGTTGTATTGCCATTGAGGGTTGTTGTAAGATAAATATAACTTGTATTTGAAATTGAAGTTACTTTAGGAGTTATTTGTATTGTTTTCTTGAAAGTTCTTAAGGTTGTATTGATGTAGATTAAGTTAAATGGTCGGACTAGACATGAACTAGTGAATAAAGTTGCCAATTGTAGAAAGTTGGAGTTGTGGATTGTTTCCTTTATTATAAATATATGTTATAAGTATGGAATCATTGATGAATTATTTCATTATCATGTTAATGATGTTGTTAAGTTAATGTAAGAAGTCTATAAGGGGTGATATGGGTTATACGGATTCCGATTGAGCTTGCCGCTCAAAATGATTGTTGAACTAATCGGAGAGCTTATTGTGAATTATATTGTTGTTGTTTGGTCTGTTTAGTGACTTTTGGTAACATATGGGATGTAGTAAAAATAGGGGAAGTTCTGTCCATTTTCTTGTAGAATATTTGTTTTGAAATATGAGAATTACAATGCTTATATGATGATGACGAAGTTGGGTTACTCATTGTAGACGTAAGAAGATCATATTGAGCTTTGCTGACGACTGGAGAGAAGATTGCAAAGGTATGTTAAGGCACTTCCTTCTTTATTTTGGCATGATCTAAATTGAAACGAACGTAAATGATATGCTATTTCATAATGAATCTACTCCTAGCAACTAAGGTTGTCCATGTTGTTCTATCCATAAAAAGTTATTCTAAGAAAGTATGTATGATCCTTGAGTCCTACTGACGTTCATATTGATGGTATGTGTCCATAATGTTAATCGAAGTTGCAACTACCTTACGTCACTCCAAAGGGTTTAGAGCGTGATTCCATGAGTCCATCATGCATTATCTATAGTATCTATTTTACTCTACCGAGCCGCGCTATAGTCAGTCAGGTACGACACCTATTTTGCAACCACTGATCAATTCGGTTTACCGAGCTCCATGTGGCCGGGTACGATTCTACCGAGCCTTATGATGGCCGGGTACATTTTGCCGTGTCCTCTTTGAGGCCGGGTATGATATGATATGATGATGATGCCCACAGAGGCGTATGTTTTTAAAAGTTTATGTATATATATATGTATCATGCATTTCATGCTGGTAGCCCTCAGAGGCGCTCATATGCTACATGTTGTATCTCCTCTATTTCACTTTACACTATTGTTCTTATATATGATTTCCTGCCTTACATACTCGGTACTTTATTCGTACTGACGTCCCTTTTGCCTGGGGACGCTGCATTTCATGCCCGCAGGCCCCGATAGGCAGGTTGACAGTCCTCCTAGTAGGCTATCAGCTCAGTGGAAGGTGTTGCTGCACTTCATTTGCTCCGGAGTTCCTATTTGGTCAGTATGATTGGGACATGTATTGACTGGAATGGTGGGGCTTTGTCCCGGCCTATATGACATTTATGTAGTCTTAGAGGCTTGGAGATAGATGTCAGATATATGGATACTTGTATGGCCTTGTTGGCCTATGTTTTGAGTTAACAAATGATCATGTCAGCCTTATAGGCCCGTATGTCACATGTATAAGTTTCTATATAATGTTGGGCCATTCCTATCTCTAGTATGCACTTATATTTTATTCTGGTTATCTCATGACGGCCCTTTTGGCCCATTTACCCATTATAGTATGATAAGGAATATATGTTATGTTGGTAATCGGTTGAGTAAGGTACCGGGTGCCCGTCGTGGCCCTCCGGTTTGGGTCATAACATAAGTGGTATCAGAGCAGTTCTGTCGTAGGGAGTCTACAAGCCTTATCTAGTAGAGTCTTGTTTATGGGTGTGTTGTGTACCACACTTATAAGCATGAGGCTATAGGACATTTAGGATTGTCACTCTTTCTTCTTACTCTAGATCGTGTGGTAGAGATCAGTTGTAAGAATTCTAACTCCTAAATTCTACTTTATTCATAATAGAACGATACCTACATCCACAAAGGTAGTTTTTATGAGATTGAATGTGGTTGTGGAAGACTTAAGTCAGAGGAACTCAATTTTACATCATGCTTATGATGAGTAAATGTGAGGTCTTTAACGCATTATGTGTGTCTAAGACGTGTAAGTTTCTTGATAAGGAGATCTAAGACAAGAATATTAATCCACGCATATGGTAAAGAGAAATAAGAGAATCAGAAGGTAGATATAAGTTTCAGCAAGTAAAAGAAGCAAGATGAAGAAGGGTACGAGGTACCAAGTTAATAAAGATTATCAGTATTTACAATTGAGGCAGAGAAATATAAGTATTATGAGTTACCTTCAACAATAATAGAGATATGTACAATTGTCTACACCCATCTCAGTTATGTCGTATGGGAGCTAACCGATATAGTTTAAGAGCATGATGGGATATCAGGATCCCACTGGGGTTAGAGTAACCCAAAATTGTGGATGAATTGTTATCATTATCCAACATTTTTGAAGGGTAGTGCAGAACATGGTAATAGTTCTCATTGGGAGATAGCCAGATGGTGCACTCTAGAATAATACTTTCAGATATTAAAACTAGAATGTTCAGAAAGTTCAGAAGATAGGAACTGGAATCCTAGAAGGGATAAATATTTACCTTAGTATGACTCCATCCCCTAGTAACAAAAAAAAGGAGAATGTTAGGCGTCCCGAAGAGCCAGCGAGATGAAGCAGGGGGGGAGGTAAAAGTGAAAGAACATTTTTTTGAAGTCTTCATAATAAGGTGATAGACAGAAATATTACCAGGAGAATAAGAAGAGAGTAAATGAAACATTATGAGTAAGATGTGATAAATGGGTGATAACGGTAAATCAAAATATGACAGAATGACAGAGTCTATAGTCAAGTGAAGGAAAAGACAAGAGGAGACATACCTTGATACAATAAAAGTATAATCCCTAAAGTCATATCCTCATTTCGAGAAATCAGTTCTTGAGTCCAACGTGATTACTAGAAGGAAAAGTTAGACCACTGAGTAATAGAAATTAGTATGGGATAGTAAACAAGAAAAAAGTCGATCATGAATTAGGGATCGAAGGAATTGGTAATAGTCAGCATCGTTTCAAAGATAGTTTTTCGAAAATAATAGAATGAAAAATAGAAGAATAACCTTTAAAGGTCATTCACGAAGATGCTTCCTAAAGAAAGAACTATGAGCAGTGTTAAGCTTAAGGGACTAAATGTGCCAGTTACACCAAGTGTCACCCTTGTGCGTAATAAATTCAATTATCCCTGTGTAGAAGGGTTACCGCAAGGCGAATAATATGTGAGTGAAGATGTGAAAAGAAAATTTCCAAATATGAAGAGGTAACTATTGAATGGTAAAGGACAAATGCGGCAAAAAGGTGAAAGGAATGAGATTGCATTTATTCAGATCTTACAGATATAATATGACTCCAGCACATTATGCAAGCATGATGCCGGGGAGAATAAATAAGGGTTTCACACTCGATGATATTGTTAAATAAGTGGGAATTAACACTTGATAGATAAGGATCCCGTACGAGAGGTAAGTTCAGACAAATGACATAACCTAAGAGGCGTTACATAAAATACATATATGAGAGTGGACCAACGGGTAGTCTTTAGGTTATTCAGGAAGAGCCTAGTTATGGCTAAATAGGAGGATACAGACAATTCAATAGATCATGCAAGATAAACATAGTGAAACCCACCATAGGAAATTCAGTCTCTCAGATACGACATCGTAATCCTCGAGAAAACTGAATAAGTGTTTAGAAGGTACAAAACTGAATAGTCTCTCAGATACTAGTTGGGGTAGTAGAAGGTACAAAATAAGAGTTACAGAAATAAAAGGGAGTGCCACTAGGGAGAAAACTGAAATTTCACTTCAGAAGCAAACCTACGAGCACAAGGGCACGGAGGTAAGTAACTAATGATAATGATAGGCGAGTAAGAACATCAGAAATACCATGGGGTATGCAATGTAATAAGCTCGCATCTTTACAAGATTCAGGAGTTCCTTCCTAAGCACTGCAACGAAAGACTAGCTGAGGAAATAAGGAAGAAGGCTTCAACATAGCCATAGTGACCTAAAGAAGAAATGATCTTGTAACAACAGTCTCACTATAATATTGTATGCACTCCATAAGAAAGTGGCACCTATCGTGGCTAATGAACGGGAAGAAGAAAAAAAATATAGAGTTGATAATTGAGATAATATGAGATACAGGGAACTCCAGTATTTGTGGGAACTAAGATAAGTCAAGTATCCATGTAGCAAGTGACAGAACGACCAGGAAAAGTAATTGCTTATATTTAAAGACAACTGAGAAGGCATGAAAGGAAATCAATGGTGCTAGCATGTTAAAAGGAGGTTGCGAGTAGTATAAATATATATGCGTAGGTCTCAAGCTAAAGTATGGTAGACCAACAAGGTTTTGGCTAGAGAGGAGTAAGGATAAGAAAAGGTGAGTGAGAAGGTGACGAGAATAGGTAAGTCCTCGGGATAAAACCCATCACAACAAGAGAGCTGATGGTTTCCATACAGTTACAAAAAGCTCAGTATAGCATGAATGAACTCAAAGGAACTTAAAACTAGGAGCATTTAGAAGAAATGGAATGCTACCTTGGTAGTAAAGTAAGGCTGTAATTTTGATAAATGATAACAGGATGACATTTAGGCTTTTGATGGAGTAATGATTTTGAGTATAGGATTTCATGAACTGCAAAGTATTAGAACACTCCCATAGGATGAATCACATTGGGATGCTATGAAATACAGTTATTGGAGTATAGTATCATCCCTAAGTGGATCAGGAAAATCACTTCAGATGTCCCCCGATGAGACGTGAGCCCTAGTGACGATATATTACATAAGAGGTTTCAAGTTATCAGTGGCAGATTATAGATCAACATTAAGGTGAATCAACAATAGATGAATGAAACTTACAAATATGAGATGAAATTAGGTTGTCATTATTAAGATGAACAGTAATAAGGAAGAATTAAATGGCTTATATTTATACATATAGAATAAGCGGTGAGAGAGTAACCTGGAGTTGGGTGGTGGGCCTCGATAGTAATAAACCAAAATAAGAGTTATGGTACAGTATGACCTACTTAGTTGTGGTAAAGCCATAAGCATATATAACTGAGGCTATGAAACAAGATATACCAAAAGTCGTAAGTTCAACAAAGTACCAAGCAAAGAACTTTAGTACACCTATAGATTCCCAGAGGGACAGCTTGTCATAGTATTATATATGTTCACAAAGTGATTGGTTAAAAGCTAATGGAAAAGGGAGATAAGAGTCTCATTGGCGCGCATTCAAGGTTAGAATCATACAAGCTGCATGAAAGAAGGTAGAAACAGTTACGAGATTGGAAGAATTTCGACCACAAGTCATGGTGTGAGAAAGAAGCCTAAAGGGGGGAATGCCCTAGCCTTTGGATTATTCACCGAACAACTCCCTAGATGGCAAAGAAAATATTAAAGTATTCGTAAGAGGTATTTCTTAAGAGACAGATAAGTGCATTAGTCAACATTCGAGGACGAATGATCCAAAGGGGGAGTGATGTTACAGCCCATGTTTTTGTACGTGAGAGTACGTCGTAAGTCAATTGATGTAAGCTCAGAAATAAGATTATATTTGGAAGAATATAAATTAAGATAATCATGTTAACTTGGAGGTTAAAAATATTTAAGATAATGAATAACGAGTGCCAAGAGGGCTGGAAATCTTAGAAGCTAGACCAATTGTAGAAAATAAGTTTCGTCGAAAGTCGACAAGTTTTGAATGTTATAACATGTACTTTAGGGTGAGACTATGGTTCTTAACATGATAATGAGGTTATTCTATAAATTATTTTTTTCGTATGATAGTTGTGTGCTACGCTTTGAAGTCAAGTAAGTTGTAGAACAAAAGTTGGCAAAGGTCTTCACAAGTTACATTCATAATGGGCTGAAAATTAGGTCAAATGTAGCCGGGATTTTCTCTCTATATACTTATAATTGGGGGATTAAATACCTACTAAATTTAACATCTACGAGTCTAGTTTTTAACTTATTTAACCGTTCATCAATACGACATCGGTGTAGAGAGATATTCGCATTTTCACGAGACTACGCAAAGCAGCTCCCATTGGACCCACAAAGTCGGTGTAAACTCCAGCTTGTATTTAAGTCAATTCTAAATCTTTTTCACTCATTTTTATCGTCAAAAACAGTTCCTAAACCCTCCTAACTTCTCTCCAATGGTTCCTCTATGATTCTAGGGTGAAAACCTAAGATAAAAACATGAATCCAATGCTAGAAAGCCCGTGGTGCTTGCTAGATCCTAGTTCTTCGTCTTGTGGCTGTTTTGGAGGAATCTTAAAAGTGAAATAACCTCAGGTCTCGTTTGGTTCTTTTTTATTAAGGTAATAATCAGTCACTTCTTCATACATATTAGATTTTCAAGGTTAACTAAAAGTGTTTACACTCCAACTTGAACACCAAAAGTTGATTCAAGAAGAGAATACAACACCTATAGTGTTGGGGTGTCATTGAGGATAATTGTGGGCAGTGTTTGGCTGAAATTTCAAGTGGTTGATTATGTATAATGTGAGTATAACAGCATACTAATCGTGCTTAAGTTTTCTTGTATGTTGGTTAAGTTGTTAGGATAATAAACTACAAGATAATACATGGATTAACTTAAGTCACTTCAATGGTGTTGTATTTCCATTGAGGGCTATTGTAAGCTAAATATAACTTGTATTTCAAATTTAAGCTACTTATGGAGGTATGTGTATTGTGTTCTTGCAGGTTCTTTGTCACGCCCCAAAACCGAGGGGCGAGACCGGTGCCTAACCGGATGAATCCGGTCAAGCGGACCTGAATTACCTTTCCTACCCAACGCATTTCCCCGTGTTTATAATGTACATTTATAAGTGAAACAACAAAATAGAATCGAAGCATGCGCTTACAACATAAGTCAAATTTACTCTTTTAACATTTTCAACATTTAATCTTCCCAAAACATACATTCCAAAATACAACACTCCCGATATGGGATCATGATTACAAACGAGTACGACAACTACCCCAAATACACATATACAACCCACATAATGTCTAAGGAGCCTCTAAAGATACGGAGAAGAGTATATAAACTTGCCGGAAACAAGGCTCCAGCTTTACCTTAACAGAACAGAATATGCAAAAGAAGATGGCATAGACTACGCACGACCCTGAAAGGAAGTGGGGCTCACCAAAACTGCTGAGGAGATGAAAGGAAGACACCACTATCAGCGGACCGAGCTACCTGCTATAGAACCAACTACATCCATACAAAAGATGTAGTGCCCCCGGCAAAAGGGACCTTAGTACCATGGAATAGTACTAGTATGTATGAACAAGCTTTACTGCAAGTAAAATCACACAATACACAGATAGGAGACAGTGAAAGAAATCAAACAAATACTGCACATAGATACAGAAACACAAATGAGAGTTCCACAGTTTCTTATTTCAATCATTCTCCTGTTGCGGCGCGCAACCCAATCCCACCTTACAATCATATTCTACTCTTATTTCTTTTGTTGCGGCTTGTAACCCGATCCCACTGTACAATTCACATTTCACCCTTATTTCTTCTGTTGCAGCGTGCAACCCGATCCCACTGTTGTGGCATGCAACCCGATCCCTCGGTACAATTCACATTTCACCCTTATTTCTTCTGTTGCGGCGTGCAACCCGATCCCACTGTTGCGGCGTGCAACCTGATCCCTCAGTCAATTCATATTTCACCCTTATTTCTTTTGTTTCGTCGTGCAACCCGATCCCTTCGTACAATTCACATTTGATAGCAACATCAACCAATCAATTCAATCACAAGGATTTTCATCATCAAGAATATACATTCGTAACAACCAAATAACCATGTGAAATCAAGGCCATAGTAATCTTTACCAAATAGTGAGTCATATACGGCATACAATCAACCTATAGTTTAATTAGATAAATCCACACTTCCTTTTCATTACTTGCTACACAACATTTAGCACTTAGATACATTTAACAATTTGATTCGGTTATCATTTCTTTCGTTTTGCAGCACAACCTCTCATACCGATGTATTCAACATTTAACGAGCTTTGCACATGATAGAATAAGCACAAAGAATCGATTCACATATGCATAAGCCGGAAACTCATACCGAATGCTCGGACACTAACAAGGTGACTCTACGAAGATTAAAGTTAGCCATACATTCCTCGAGTCAAAATTTCCCTTTAATATCTATTCTCAACCCACCAAACCTTCTATTGCCTCCAATCTAATTTACAATGTGACAGATTCAAACTTAGAGTTAGGAACCTTGAACTCATTTGGGCATTTTATCAAATACTATGTGGTCCTTTAGATTAACTAGCCCCATTTTTAGTGGAAGGTTACCTAACTTACATCCCTTTGCTAGATTAGGACAAATCATGAACATGCATGCAAGTCTTAGCTTTTATCTTCAAGAACCAACCTATGTGTGTCCTATCCTAACTAAAATCTTAAAATTTGGGGAAATGGGGTGGAGGCTTACCTCTTATGGTGAAGAAGATGATGACTACTCGATTAATTGCAGGCCTGAGTAGAGATGGAGGACCAACTTGGGGAAGATGAGGACTTCTCTCACTAGAACCCACTCTCACTTCTCTCTATTTTTATCATATAGTCTTTAAAAATGAAGGGGAGGGGTGTTTTATTAAACTGGGGGTCGGGTTTTAAAATTAGAAATTAGGAGCCCCGAAGCAGGTATGCGATCAGGAATGCGATCACATTCCTGTTATGCGGTCCGCATACATGTCGCATACATGGCCTTCAGATGGACCAAAGAGAGAAGCAGACTGCCTAGGTATGCGACCATTATGCGGTCTGCATACCTGTTATGCGATTTCATAGTGCGTCGCATAACTCCCTCCGCAAAAATCAAGGTGTCAGGAGGCGAAAACTATGCAGCCCGCATTCGTAAAATGCAATCGCATTATGGGTCGCACAGTTGTCCTCAAAATGGACAGTAACTGTCCAAGTATGCGACCATTATGCGGTCCGCATACCTGATCTATCGCATAATGGACCATAGACCTGCACAAATCTGGAAAATTATATCTTTTAAGTCTCGGGAGTACTATTTACTCCACAAGGGTTCGTTTTAAGAATTTCTATAGATATAACCACATGGGGACCCATTCGGGCATTGTTTTTAGACTTGAAAATTTACGGGTCTTTACATTCTCCCCTACTTAGAATCATTCGTCCTCGAATGAGGATCGGGGAATCACTTAGTTATGAGAACACAAAATAAGCCAACCCCCTAATTTTTACTAACTCCGATATTTCCTGAAAATTTCGCGAGAGTTTGCTTTGTAATTAAGCCTATCTACCTGTCAGAGAGCCCCCGAAAAATTTTTTAACCAATTCCACACATTTTCAGTTACTCTATCAACTTGCACATAATCCGGTCATTTCAACAAGTTGCATATAATTCAATTACTTCCACAAGCCACACATAATTCAGTTAACTCCACAAATTTGCTCATAATTCAACTATTACAATGAGTTGCACATAATTCAGCTATTACAATGAGTTGCACATAATTCATCTATTTCAAGGAGTTGCACATGATCCAACTAATCACAACAACATATACATTTATGGCACAAAGTTTGAGAAGTCACAATAGTAGGGTAATTAGGGGAGTGGAGTGTTCTTGCACAAAATTTGACACCAATGTAATTTCTTAGAGATGAAAACTTTCAAAACCACTTCCGGACTTATTCAAACAAGTGGGGATATTTCTCTTTCATTTCATTTTTCGCTTCCCACGTGGCTTCCTCGACTTGATGACTCCGGCATAATACTTTGATCGAGGCAACCTCTTTGTTTCTGAACCTACAAACTTGCCTATCAAGAATAGCAACCGGAAACTCTTCATCTGACAAATTTTCATTAATTTCGATGGTCTCAACCGGCACGATGAAAGATGGATCTCCAACTACCTTCTTCATCATGGACACATGAAACACCGGGTGCACTAATGACATCTCAAGGGGAAATTCTAGCCTATACGCCACCTGCCCTATCCTTTGAGCAATCCTCATGGCCCGACATACCTTGGGCTCAATTTCCCTTTCTTCCCAAACCGCATCACTCATTTCATGGGAGACACCTTCAAGAATATCCAATCATCTACTTGAAACTCCAAATCTCTTCATCGAACGTCCGCATATGATTTATGACAACTCTAAGCAGTCTTCATCCTTTCCTAAATGAATCTAACTTTTTCCATAGTTTGGTGCACAAGATCCGATCCTAGCAGTTCCGCCTCACCAACCTCGAACCATCCAATTGGAGATCTACACCTTCTTCTGTACAATGCCTCAAATAGGGCCATCTGAATACTAACATGGAAAATGTTATTATAAGCAAATTCTATAAGCAGCAAGTGATCATCCCAGCTACCCTTGAAATCTGACACACAAGCCCGTAACATATCTTCAAGCGTATGAATAGTCCGCTCTGCTTGCCCATCAGTCTGTGGGTAGGATGCTGTGCTGAGATTTACCTGCATACCCAAACCTTGTTGGATTTTCCTCCAAAAGTTAGCTGTGAACGGGGCCCCTCGATTCGAGATAATAGATACTGGAGTGCCATGGAGCATGACTATTTCTTTGATATACAACTGAGCATACTGCTCTGCAGTATCGGTGGACTTTACTAGCAAGAAATGTGCTGACTTCGTGAGCTGATCCACTATCACCCAAATTGAGTCAAACTTACGCGGAGTGCGAGGTAACCCCACCAAAAAGTCCATATTGATCATTTATTTCCATGTTGGTATTTCCATAAGCTGTGCCAACCCAGCGGGCCTCTGATGCTCGGCCTTCACTTGCTGACAATTTGGACACCAAGCCACAAAGTCCGCCAATCCCCTCTTCATACAATTACACCAATAAATCTCCTTGAGATCGTGATACATCTTCGTAGAATCTGGGTGTACTGAATACCTGGAATTGTGAGCCTCTGCCATAACTCTCTCCCGAAGATCATCCACATCCGGAACACATAGCCTCCCTTGGCACCGCAAAACACCGTCATCATTGCCGAGTGAAAATGTTGTAGTCTTGTGATTCAGAATTGCTTCTCTCAACTGTGCAATGTTGGATCCCTGAATTGCTTTCCCTTGACTTCCGCTACAAGCGAAGACTTCGCTTCATTACGCACCACAAAATTACCTTCATCTGAGGCCGAAAGACATATCCCTAGACTGGCCAACTGATAAACCTCTCGAGCCAAAGGCCTCTAACCTGCTTCCAAATGAGCCAAGCTACCCATGGATTTTCGACTAAGAGCGTCGGCTACCACATTCGCCTTTCCTGGATGGTACAAAATATTCATATCATAATACTTGAGCAATTCTAACCACCTCCGCTGCCTTAAGTTCAACTCCCTCTGTTTGAATAAATACTGAAGAATCTCATGGTCTGTGAACACGTTCACATGGACCCCATAAAGATAACGCCGCCAGATTTTCAATGCAAACACAACCGCCGCAAGCTCCAAATCATGAGTCGGGTAATTCTTCTCGTGATTCTTGAGCTGTCTAGAAGCATAAGCTATTACATTACTACATTGCATCAATACACACCCTAAACCAACCCTTGAGGCATCAAAATACACCACAAACCCTTCTGAACCTTCTGGCAAGGTCAACACTGGCGCCGAAGTCAATCTCCATTTCAATTCTTGAAAACTCTTTTCGCTAGCATCGGAGCACTGAAACGTAACCACTTTCTGTGTCAGCTTAGTCAATGGGGAGGCGAGGGTAGAGAATCCCTCCACGAACCTTAGATAATATCCAGCCTAACCCAAGAAACTGCGAATCTCTGTCGGGGTCGTTGGTGTAGGACAATCCTTTACTGCTATAATCTTTTGGGGATCAACATGAATCCCTTCCCTAGAAACAACATGGACCAAAAAGGTGACTGATTCTAGCCAAAACTCACACTTTGAAAACTTTGCATACAACTGGTGCTTATGTAGGGTCTGCAGAACTGCCCTGAGGTGATTAGCATGATCTTCCTGACTTTGCAAATAAACAAGGATATCGTCAATGAAGACAATCACAAAGGATTCAAGAAACGGTTTGAAAACCTGATTCATAAGATCCATAAAAGCTGTTGGGGCGTTGGTTATCCCAAAAGACATTACTAGAAATTCAAAGTGCCCATATCGAGTCCTGAAGGTAGTCTTAGGAATATCCTGCTCCCTGATCTTTAACTGGTGATACCTGGACCGCAAATCAATCTTTGAGAAGAACTTAGCACCTTGCAACTGGTCGAACAAATCATCTATCCGAGGCAATGGGTATTTGTTTTTTATGGTGACCTTGTTGAGCTGCCGATAATCAATACACATCCGAAGCGATACGTCTTTCTTTCTGATAAAAAGAACCGGTGCGCCCCAATGCGACACACTTGGCCAAATGAAACCCTTTTCTAATAGGTCTTTCAATTGTTATTTTAACCCTCTCAATTCTGTTGGCATCATTCAATAGGGTGGAATAGATATTGGTTGCGTATCTGGAAATACATCAATCCCGAAATCGATCTCTCTATCTTGTGGAATCACAGGAAGCTCATCCGGAAATACTTCAAGAAATTCATTCACAACAGGCACAGATTCAGGAGCAAGAACCTATGAAGTGGTGTCCGCAACCCGGACCAAATGGTAGATGCACCCTTTTCTGATCATCTTTGAGGCCTTAAGGTAGGAAATAATCCTACCTCTTGGCACAACATTATTCCCCTCCCGATCGATAACTGGTTTATTAGGAAACTCAAGCCTCATAATTATGGTTCGGAAGTCGAGTTTAGCAAAGCACGAATAGAGCCAATCCATCCCCATAATTATATCAAAATCTACCATTTCTAACTCAATAAGATTGGTCGTGGTATCCCGACCACGTACCGTGACCATACAATTCCTATAGACTCGCACAGTCGTAATAGAATAACCAACCGCAGTCAACACAGAGAACGGCTCGTGAAGCTGTTCGGGTTCTATCCCTCAAATTGAAGCAATAAATGGAGTAACATATGACAAAGAAGACCCGGGATCAATAAGAACATAAACATCATGTGACTGAACAGTCAGAATACCAGAATACCGACAACATCTGGAGAAGCCTCCTCACTCTAGCAACCACTCAAAGCATAGAATTGACTTGGTCCCCCTTGACCCCATGCTCCACCCCTAGATGCACCGCGCCCTGCTGGAGTTGGAGGGCCGCGGGCTGAAGGGCTTGTTGAAGATGTAGCCGCTGAAAAACTGGATGGCTGAGCAGTGCCCCTACCCATGCCCTGACGGGGTGCACGACAGTCTCGCTGAACATGGCCTCTCACTCCACATCTATAGCATACCGGTATGTCCAAGTAACAGGGCTCAGAATGAAACCTCCCGCACATAGGGCATGGGGCCCTCCGCTG
The DNA here is from genome assembly GCA_005239525.1 of Nicotiana knightiana. Taxonomy (NCBI): domain Eukaryota; kingdom Viridiplantae; phylum Streptophyta; class Magnoliopsida; order Solanales; family Solanaceae; genus Nicotiana; species Nicotiana knightiana. The sequence goes on along the minus strand of ML418856.1, from coordinate 95,436 downwards.
CTGTTGGAACCTCTCACTTGAACGACCCAACTGATGGAACCTCCTGCTGTTCGAACCTGGTCCAACGGGACCTCCCTGCTGATAACTGTGCCCTGATGGCCGCGCACTGGCTGAGGACTGAGCATAGGACCGAGATGGCCCTGATGACCCTCTCCCAAGGGCTGATCTCCCTCCTCCAACTGAATTCCCAGGGTTGCCTGCTGACCGGGCCCTACTACTACTCTCCCTCTCCATTCTTATCCTTAATTTTCGAGTGTCCGTAGCCTGGGCAAATCCCATAATCTTCCCGTAGTTCATATCTGAATGCAGAGCAGCTGTAGCAGCTTCATTAATAACCAAGGGACAAAGGCCTTGAACAAACTGACGAACTCTAGCCTCCATAGTAGACACCATGTGAACAGCATATTTGGACAAGCGCATGAACTCCATATGGTACTCCCACACACTCATGTTTCCCTGTTTAAGGGTCTCAAACTCTATAGCACGGGCTACCATAATATCGGCAGGCAAGAAATGACCCATAAAGGCATCCAAAAACTCATCCCACCTCACCGGAGGGCTCCCCTCTCCATGGGAACTCTCCCACATCTCGAACCACGAATATACCGCTCCCTTCAGACGATAGGAAGCCAACTCAACCCCCTATGTCTCAGTAGCCCTCATAACTCAGAAGGTCTTGCACATCTCATCAATGAACCCTTGATGATCAGCCTCTGGGTCGGTGCCTGTGAACTTTGGAGGGGCTAACCGCAGAAACTAAGTGACTCTGGAACCTGAAGAATCCCCTGGCTTGCTAAAGGATGTAGGGGCAGCAATTGATCTTTGGGTCTGAGAGGCCACTAACTGGGTTAACATCTGGATAGCTCCCCTAAGGTCCCCATCAGAGTTACCGGGACTGGAAGATGGAGATGGAGGTGGGTCAGGAATATCAGCGGAGGGATTTCAGCACCCTCCGCTGGGGTAGGAATAGGAATAGTATGGCCTGGAGTGGAGGAGTCGGGCTGATTTGTGGTCGGGGAATCATTCGCACCCGCACCATCAGCTGGAGAATTCATGACAACTCCTGGGGTAACATTGGCCTCTAGGCCGAGTCCAGCTCTCTTTTTGGGTGCCATTTACTGAAAATTGGAACAATGCACGAGTTAGAGGTAGACAACCTCACCTTTCACCACATCGCACGATATAGAATAGCAATAAAAGGGGACTTTCCTAAATGTCCATGTAGCCCCCTAACTATAGATGTGGTCGACAACACACCGATAAGAAGGGCTCTACTAGACACAGCTCCGAGACATCCTAGGAAACTTTTAAAAACCATAGGCTCTAATATCAATTTTGTCACGCCCCAAAACTGAGGGACGAGACTGGCGCCTAACCGGATGAACCGGTCAAGCGGACCTGAATTGCCTTTCCTACCCAACGCATTTCCCCGTGTTCATAATATACATTTATAAGTCAAAGAGCAAAATAGAATCAAAGCATGCGCTTACAACATAAGTCAAATTTCCTCTTTTAACATTTTCAACATTTAATCTTCCCAAAACATACATTCCAAAATACAACACTCCCGATACGGGATCATGATTACAAACGAGTACGACAACTACCTCAAATACACATATACAACCCACATAATGTCTACGGAGCCTCTAAAGATACGGAGAAGAGTATATAAACTTGCTGGTAATAAGGCGCCGACTATACCTTAACAGAACAGATAATGCAAAAGAAGATTTTATGGACTATGCATGACCCCGAAAGGAAGTGGGGCTCACCAAAACTGCTGAGGAGATGAAAGGAAGGCACCACTATCGGCGGACCGAGATACCTGATATAGATCCACCTACATCCATATAAAAGATGTAGCACCCCCGGCAAAAGGGATGTTAGTACCATGGAATAGTACAGTATGTATGAACAAGCTTTACTCCAAGTAAAATCAAACAATACACAGATAGGAGACAGTAAAAGAAACCAATCAAATACTATACAGAGATACATAAACACAAATGAGAGTTCAACAGTTTCTTATTTCAATCGTTCTCCTGTTGCGGCGCACAACCCGATCCCACCTTACAATCATATTCCACTCTTATTTCTTCTGTTGCAGCGTGCAACCCGATCCTACAATTCATATTTCACCCTTATTTCTTATGTTGTGGCGTGCAACCTGATCCCACTGTTGTGACGTGCAACCCGATCCCTCTGTACAATTCATATTTCACCCTTATTTCTTCTTTTGCAGCATGCAACCCGATCCCACAGTTCAATTCACATTTCACCCTTATTTCTTATGTTGTGGCGTGCTACCCGATCCCTCCGTACAATCCATATTTGATAGCAACATCAACCAATCAATTCAATCACAATATTTTCATCGTCAAGAATATACATTCGTAACAACCAAATAACCATGTGAAATCAAGGCCATAGTAATATTTACCAAACAATGAGTCATATATGACATACCATCAACATATAGTTCAATTAGATAAATCCACACTTCCTTTCCATTACTTGCTACACAGTATTTAGCACTTAGATACATTCAACAATTTGATTCGTTATTCTTTCTTTCGTTTTGCAGCGCATCCTCTCATACCGATGTATTCAACATTTAACGAGATTTACACATGATAGAATAAGCACAAAGAATCACCTTTTCACAATCTCATATAGTATGGTGGCATTGTAATCAACTTGGACAATCAGAGAACAGGATCTTACGCCTCAACACATTAGAACAATCGATTCACATATGCATAAGCCAAAAACTCATACCGAATGCTCGGACACCAACAAGGTGACTCTACGAAGATTAAAGATAGCCATACATACCTCGAGTCAAAATTTCCCTTTAATATCTCTTCTCAACTCACCGAACCTTCTATTTCCTCCAATCTAATTTACAATGTGACACATTCAAACTTAGAGTGAGGAACCTTCAACTCATTTGGGCATTTTATCAAATACTATGTGGTCCTTTAGATTAACTGCCCCTTTTTAGTGGAAGGTTACCTAACTTACATCCTTTTCCTAGATTAGGACAAATCATGAACATGCATGCAAGTCTTAGCTTTTATCTTCAAGAACCAACCTATGTTTGACCTATTCTACCTAAGATCTGAAAATTTGGGGAAATGGGGTGGAGGCTTACCTCTTATGGTGAAGAAGATGACGACTACTCGATTAATTCCAGGCATGGGTAGAGATGGAGGACCAACTTGGGGAAGATAAGGACTTCCCTCACTGGAACCCACTCTCACTTCTCTCTATTTTGATCAGATAGACTTTAAAAATGAAGGGGAGGGTTGTTTTATTAAACTGGGGGTCGGGTTTTAAAATTAGAAATTAGGAGCCCCGAAGAAGGTATGCGGTCAAGAATGCGATCGCATTCGTTATGCGGTCTGCATACCTGTCGCATAAATGGACTTCAGATGGGCCAAAAAGAGAAGCAGACTGCCCAGGTATGCGAGCACTATGCGGTCTGCATACCTTTTATGCGATCGTATAGTGCGTCGCATAACTCCCTCCGTAAAAATCAAGGTGTAAGGATGCGAAAACTATGTGGCCCACATTCGAGAAATGCGATCGCATTATTGGCCGCATAGCTATCCTCAAAATGGATAGCAATTGTCCAAGTATGCGACCAATATGCGGTTAGCAAACCTGATCTGCAATCGCATAGTGGATTACAGACCTGCACAAATCTGGAAAATTATATCTCTTAAGTCTCGGGGATAATTTTTACACCACAATGGTCCATTTTAAGAATTTATATAGATATAACCACATGGGGAGCCATTCGGGCATTGTTTTTAGACTTGAAATTTTGCAGGTCTTTATATTCTTAAGGTTGTATTGATGTGAATTAAGTTAAATGGTTGGACAAGACATGACCTAGTAAATAAAGTAACCAATTGAAGAATGTTGGAGTTATGGATTGTTTTCTTTGTTATAAATATATGGTATGAGGATGGAATCATGGATATGGGTTATACGGATTCCGATCAAGCTTGCCGCTCAAAATGATTGTTGAACTAATTGGAGAGCTTATTGTGAATTACATTGTTATTGTTTGGGTTATTTGGCGACTTTCGGTAACATATGGGATGTAGTAAAAATAAGGGAGGTGTTTTCCATTTTCTTGTAGAATATTGGTTTTGAAATATGAGAATTACAATGCTTATATGATGACGACAAAGTCGGGTTACTCATTGTAGACGTAAGAAGATCATATTGAACTTTGTTGATGATTGGAGAGAAGATTGCAAAGGTATGTTAAGGCACTTCCTTCTTTCTTTTGGAATGATCTAAAGTGAAACGAACATAAACGATACGCTATTTCATAATGAATCTACTCCTAGCAACTAAGGTTTTCCATGTTGTTCTATCCTTACAAATTTATTCTAAGAAAGTATGTGTGATCCTTGAGTCCTAGTGACGTTCATATTGATGGTATGACGTCAATAATGTTGATCGAAGTTGCAACTATATTCCATCACTCCAAAGGGTTTAGAGCGTGATTCCATGAGTCCAGTATGCATTATATATAGTATCTATTTTACTCTACTGAGCCGCGCTATAGTCAGCCGGGTATGAAACCTTTTGTGCAACCACTGATCAGTTGGATTTACTAAGCTCCACGTGGCCGGGTACGATTCTACCGAGCCTTATGATGGACGGGTACGTTTTATCGAGTCCTCTTTGAGGCCGGATATGATATGATGATGATGATGCCCACAGAGGTGTATGTTTTTAAAATTTTATGTATATATATTTATCATGCATTTCATGTCAGTAGCCCTCAGAGGCGCTCATATGCTAAAAGTTGTATCTCCTCTATTTCACATTATATTACTGTTCTTATTTATGTTTTCCTGCCTTATATACTCGTTACTTTATTCGTAGTGACGTCCCTTTTGCCTGGGGATGGTGCGTTTCATACCCACATGTCCCGATAGACAGGTTGACAGTCCTCCTAGTAGGCTATTAGCTCAGCGGAAGGTGTTGCTGCACTCCATTTGCTCCGGAGTTGCCTATTTGGTCAGTATGATTGGGACATGTATTTACTGGTATGTCAGGGCTCTGTCCCGACCTATATGAAATTTATGTAGTCTTAGAGGCTTGTATACAGATGTCAGGTATATGGATACTTGTATGGCCTTGTCGGCCTGTGTTTTGAGTTTGCAAATGATCATATCAGCCTTATGGGCCCGTATGTCACATGTATAAGTTTCTATATAATGTTGGGTCATCCTATCTCTAGTATGCACTTATATTTTATTATGGTTATCTCATGACGGCCGTTTTGGCCCATTTACCCATGATAGTATGATAAGGAATATATGTTATGTTTGTACTCGGTTGGATAAGGTACCGGGTGCCCATCGCGGCCCTCCGGTATGGGTCGTGACAATTTGAGCCTTATTTTCCCTATTGAATCTTCACATATGTATATTTGTGGTTTTATGACTTGTAGGGATGGTTATTTTGGTTTCGGAGAAGTTTTAGAAATGATTTCGATCCATTGGTTCTTAGTTTAGAAGCTTAAGTTGGATATATTGACAGATGTTTTTGATTTTATTAAAATGACTCTGGAATGGTGTTTTTAGGATTTCAATAGGTTCCTATGTTCATTTTAGACTTAGGCATATGTTCGTATTTGAATTCGGAGGTTCCTAGGTTAGTTTGGCTTGTTTTGCCAAAAATTAGCAATTTCAAGGTTTAGAAATTCCTTAAGTTTGAGCGGTAGGTTGACTTTATAGCTATCGGGTTTGGATTAATGTTTGGGGACTTAGAAATAGGTCTGATTTGTTATTTGTAACTTGTCTATATAGTTTGGTGTCATTCTGAGTTGGTTTGATAGGAATCAGACGCATGGTTGTGTTTTTAGCGATTCTTGAGTTCATTGTAAAATTTCATGTGTTTTGAGGTCCAATTCGTGGATTTGGATGATATTTTGGTGTTTTTGATCATGAAACAGAGCTCGTATGATATTGTTAGATTTCTGTGGATGCCTGGTATGGAGCCCCGAGGGCTCCTGTGAGTTTTGGACGTGTTTCAGATTAGATTGAACTTTTTCCACGTTGCTAGTATGTTGGTGCTGCAGTTGTCGCAATTGCGAGCACCAACATCACAATTGCAAAGTTGGAAGGAGATTTCAGGTATCGTAATTAGGACGACTTGATCTCAATTGTGAAGGTTTTCTTTTAGCTGGGCATCTCGTATTTGCGACCATTTGGCCGCTTTTACGAAAGGGACTGACCTCGCATTTGCGAAGTCACTGTCGCATTTGCGACATTTCCCTGGGTTTTCAGGCGCCGCATTTGGGATGTGATTTCCGCATTTGCAGGGTCACATTTGCATCTTTTGCAGCTAAATAAAATAATGGGATTTCGAGACTTAGCTTCATTTATCACATTTTAGAACCCTAGACTCGGTACGAGGCGATTTTTAGAAGGGATTTTCACACACAACTATTGGATAAGTGATATTTATTCAATTTCAATTATATTACATGATTGTTTGGGGGATTATGACTATATTTTGAAAAATAAAAATTTGAGATGAGAGTCTAATTGAACTCGGATTTGAAAACAAAACACATATATGGACTCGTGGGGTTATGAGTAGTCGAGATCTACCCTTGGACTCGAGTTTTGACCGGAGAAAACCTACAGTTGAATTTTGGGGAATTGTGTAAATATCTCAAATTTAATTATCGGAATTGATTTCTCTTGCATTGTTTGATGATATTAAGTCATTATTGGCTAGATTTGAGTCGTACATAGGCGAAATTTAAAGGAAAAACTATTTTTGAGTGTTGTTTTGACCTATCTGAGGTAAGTATCTTGCCTAACTTTATGTGGGAGAACTATCATGTAGGATTTGGTTTAATTACACTATTTGAATAATGTGGAAGACATGTACATGAGGTAACGAGTGTGTACACGGGCTTATACGTGGATATTGATTAGTTTAGACTCTTAGGTTACTTATATGAAGTTATAGTTAATCTTAGTAGTTTTTCATCATATTGGATTCTTGGCAACAAGGAATCCAGTAAATTTTTCCACTTAGGGTTCTTGTCATTGGAATACACGACAGTGAATCATACGGAAAATAAGATATCTTGAAAGGGCTTGCATGCGCCACCGACATCGCAACGGTTCGCCGGCGCCGTTATCTTCCGTAACCATACAAAAATCATTCTGTTAAGATACATGTGCTTCTCCTTTTATTAACCAACGATCAATTGCCTTGTATAGATTTTTCTCCATTGATATCAGTTATTCGATTGCATTTGACGTTTGGACAAAAATGTTTCAATAAAAATAATTTAAGTAGTGTTTCAATTTCTGTTCAACTCTGCTGATTCTGATGCTCCGCTATCCATCAACCGCCCATTCACCGCTGGCGTCTTTCCTCTGAGTTCTAGGTTTTTTCATTCGATAACCGCAGTTGCAATTGTGGATGGTACTCGTTTTCAATCAAATTGATCATTCTTGCTAAAAAAATTTCTTCTTTTTCTTTTCAAAATTCCTTCCAATTTCATTTGGAAGAGAATTTCATTGTCATCAACCCCTTTATGCCCAATGTTATATTTCTCTATAAACCCTAATTCCAATTTATCTCTGTTTCTTTACGTTTATACAAAGCTTGAATCTTTTTTAGAGTGTCAACGATTATTTATTTTCTTTCTTGGTATTTTTCTCTACTTTTAAGGATTATTTTTCAAAAAAAATATATTGGTTTTCATTTTCAGGTGTTTTTTTCTCATCTTTTAAAAGTGATCTCAAAAAGATATAAAAGGGATTTTTGGCTTTTAAGGGAAATTTGAAGAAGATATTGGTTTTCATTTCTGGGTTTCTTTCTTCCCCTATTCTCTTTGTTTTGTGGGTGTTTGCATGTTTTGCAGGTATCACTTTTGGGGCTGCTTGGCCGCGGTAGGGAGGTGCACGCGCACAAGCAGTATAGCAGCAACTATATGCCGGATTCTACAGCATCGGGAGTATACCAAGTCAAATGTTCCAGGTTCTATTCGCGGGAATCGGTACCCCCGGCCTCCTGTTTCTCTATCTCCTATGTTAATTAATTTGTTGTTGTAGTATTTCGTACTAGTCTAGTCCGTCTAGTGGGCTTGTAGTTACTATTTTCTCCCTTTGTTGTTCTGTGTGGTGTTTTTTTCTCCTTTTAATTTTTAGACCTTCGTAGGTATAAATATAGTGGTTTGTAATGGCAGAGTAGGGTCATGTCCTCGAGGAGGTCGGGTGGTGGGGAGAGGGTTAGGGCAAGGGTCATGGGGCGGTACGATGCTCAAAGTAGTAAAGGGAACAAGGTAGCCTGTAGATTGAGAATTGGATCGTGGAATATAGGGACGTTGACGGATAAGTCTGTAGAGCTGGCGAAGATTCTCTAGAAGAGGATGGTCAATATAGCGTGTGTGTAGGAGACTAGGTGGGTAGGATCGAAGGCGAGAAATGTATACGGGTATAAATTGTGGTTCTCTGGAGTCGTGAATGGCAAGAACGGAGTAGGCATTTTGGTGGATAGGGAGCTTAGAGAGTCGGTGGTAGATATTAGACGGGTGAATGACAGATTGATGACAATTAAGGTAGTAGTTGGAGGGAGCACTCTGAATGTCATTAGCGCTTATGCGCCGCAAATGGGCTTGGACGAGGAGGTTAAAAGGCGCTTTTGGGAGGCGCTGGATAAGGTGGTGAGGGGTATTCCGCCTACGGAGAAGCTATTCATAGGAGGGGATTTCAATGGTCATATTGGGTCGTCTGCTGGTGGCTATGGTGAGGTGCACGGTGGCTCCGGCTTTGGTGATAGGAACGGGGGTGGTACCTCACTATTGGATTTCACTAGAGCTTTTGAGTTGGTGATCATGAACTCTATGTTTCCGAAGAAGGAGGAACATTTGGTTACTTTTCGGAGTATAATGGCTAAGACTCAGATTGACCATCTTCACCTCAAGAAATGTGATAGGGGGTTGTGCGAGGATTGCAAGGTGATTCCGAGTGAGAACCTCACAACTCAAAATAGGCTCCTGGTGATGGACGTCGGTATCTTGATGAAGAGGAAGAAGAGGTTTGTATGGGTCAGTCGAGGATCAGGTGGGGAGCATTATCTAAGGATAATGCGCAGGAGTTGGAGGGGCGGCTGACGAATATGGGTGTCTGGAAGAGTGGTGGGAACGCTAGCTCTATGTGGACGGCGATGGCGGACTGTATAAGGGATGCAGCAAGAGAGGTGTTGGGAGTTTAGGTTGTTGTGGCGTGCACCGAGGTAACTAGTGGTGGAATGACGTGGTCCAAGGTAAAGTGGAAGCCAAGAAAGCGTCTTACATTAAGTTATTAGAGAGCATCGACGAGGATCAAAGGAGAGAAAATAGAGAAAGATATAAGGAGGCTAGGAAGGAGGCGAAATTAGCGGTCACAGAGGCTAAGATTGCTGCTTTTGGTCGGCTATATGAGGAACTTGGGGGCAAAGGTTGGGACAAGAAGTTATTTCGGATGGCCAAAGCGAGAGAGAAGAAGGCTCGCGACCTGGATCAAGTGAGGTGCATCAAAGACGAGGACGGTCGAGTATTTATGGAAAAGGCCCAGATTAGGCAAAGATGGCAGTCGTACTTTCATAAAATACTGAAGAAAGAGGGGGATGGAAACATCGTGTTAGGGCAATCAGGGCACTCTGAGAGTCACCGTGACTTTAGGTATTGTAGGTACATTAAGATTGAGGAAGTCGTGGGTGCGATGAGTAAGATGAGTCGAGGCAAAGAGACCGGACCAAATGAGATTCTAGTAGAGTTTTGGAGATATGCGGGTAGAGCAAGCTTGGAGTGGCTGATTGGGTTGTTTAATGTTATCTTCAGGACAAAGAGGATGCCTGATGAGCGGCAGTGGAGTAGAATGGTTCCGGTGTACAAGAACAAAGGGTATATCCATAATTGTAACAACTATAGGGGTATCAAGTTGCTAAGTCATACCATGAAAGTTTGGGAGAGGGTGGTGGAAGGGAGGATAAGGAGGGCGATGTCTATATCGGAAAAATAGTTTGGGTTCATGTCGGGCCGTTCTACTACGGAAGATATCCACCTTATCAGGAGGTTGGTGGAACAATACAGGGATAGGAAGAGGGATTTGCATATGGTGTTTATCGGCCTAGATAAGGCTTATGACAAGGTCCCCAGGGATGTCATTTGGAGGTGTCTGGAGGTGAAAGGTGTGTCGGTGGCTTACATTAGGGCGATAAAGGATATGTATAATGGAGCTATGACTCGGGTTAGGACTGTGCGAGGTGACTCAGAGCCTTTTCCTGTGGTTATGGGATTACACCAAGGATCTGTGCTCAGCCCGTTCTTATTTGCTCTGGCAATGGACGCACTGACACACCATATCCAAGGAGAGGTGTCATGGTGTATGTTGTTCGCTGATGATATAGTTCTGATTGATGAGATACGAGGATGCATTAATGGGAGACTGGAGGTATGGAGGCAGGCCCTGGAGTCTAAAGGTTTCAAGTTGAGTAGGACTAAGACGAAATATGTGGAATGTAAGTTCATTGACGTGACGGGGGAAGCGGATGTGGAAGTTAGACTTGACTCACAGGTCATCCTCGAGAGAGAAATTTTTAAGTACTTAGGGTCAATTATCCAGGGAGATGGGGAGATCGATGGGGATGTTACGCACCGTATTGGGGTGGGGTGGATGAAATGGAGGTTAGCGTCTGGAGTCCTGTGTGACAAGAATGTGCCACTGAAACTCAAAGGTAAGTTCTACAGAGTGGTGGTTAGTCCGACATTATTGTATGGGGCTGAGTGTTGGCCAGTCAAGAATTCACATATCCAGAAGATGAAAGTAGCAGAAATGAGGATGTTGAGATGGATGTGTGAGCACACTAGGCTGGATATGATTAGGAATGAAGCTATTCGGGAGAGGGTGGGAGTGGCTCCGGTGGACGACAAGATGCGGGAAGCGCGGCTTAGATGGTTCGGACACGTGTAGAGGAGAAGCCTAGATGCACCGGTTAGGAGATGTGAGCGGTTTACTTTGCCAGGTACGAGAAGAGGTAGATGGCGGCCTAAGAAGTATTGGTGTGAGGTGATCAGACAGGACATGGCGCGGCTCCAGATTTCCAAGGACATGGCTCTTGATAGGAAGATGTGGAGGTCAAGCATTAGGGTTGTAGGTTAAAGGGTATTCGAGCGGCTTTCCTCTTTGTCCTGGTTTCCCTCTTTGTACCAACGAGTATGATAGTGCTTTTTTCTAGCAATGTTAGCATTTTATGTTGTGTTTCTACTTTTTCATAATATTTGTGTTACTGATTTTTCATTTATTTGTTATCCCTCACGTTGATGGTATTATTTTTGGGTTTTTTTGTCACAGATCTATTGTCTTTATGCCGAGGGTCTCCAGGAAACAGCCTCTCTACCCCTTTTGGGGTAGGGGTAAGGGTAAGGTCTGCGTACACTCTACCCTCCCCAGACCCCACTGGTGGGATTTTACTGGGTTGTTGTTGTTGTTGTTGTTGTTGTTCTTACATGGAATATCTTTTATTGTTGAGTTTATTCTTACGTTTCATTGTGTTATTACTGAAACTCTAGTTCACATTGTTGTTGAGCCATGAGATATGTGTTGTTGTGACATTGGTATTGTTTTTTTAGAAATGTTGTGGCACATGGGCATGTGTGGCGCGAGTTGAGTATTTTATTGTGATGAGATGCGCATGCGGCGGCATAAGGGTGGTAATATTGATGCGCATGTGGCGAGATAAGGGATTTTCATTTGCGTGTTTCCAGTAAGGGGAATTATTTTATTTTGAAGCACACACGGAAAGATAAGGGGGCTTGATCACGCTCAACAATGTCTTATATAAAGACTAAATGGGCGTTGCAAATATAATCCGGGGTATTACGCCCAGAGTCGATCCCACAGGGAATTTACGTATCAATCAAGCCGTCAGAATATGAAACTTTTACTTAATCAATTTTCTCAAGACTTTTGAATATCAATTGGTAATGTTTTACTATTTCTACTGACAAAATTAATAAACTAATGATTAACTAACAATATGGTGTAAACAATTTTAATAAAGGTCTAAGGTCATGGTTTTCCCCGTTGGTGAACTTCCTTCTCGGATACTTCTTATAGTTTGATTAGTTGTCTCTATCAATCATGAACACTCTATCTACCATAAATCTCTCTCAAGTAATTATGATAATTTACTAGACGCACTCTCTCAAGTTACGCTAGCTAGATTGCATTACAGTTCACTTTAGATTGCACCCGAAGTATCGTTATGTCTAATCCAAGTTCTAAACCCTCAGTTATGACTTTCGTCTATACTCTGGGATTGGTGTTGTTCAAACGACTACCTAAATATGCACTCTCTCTCAAGTAGATACATAATAAATAGGAACAGCTAATTGAGGGCCCTTCAATAAACTACAACAAGAACGTAGTTGAACAAATAGAGTTTAATCAACCAATCAAAGCTATATTAATATCACAATTAGTTCATCCCCCAACGGGTTCCACCAAAACACTAGATTAAAGAAATTAGCTACTCATGCTCATAATAATCAACTCTAAAGTAACTTGCATAATTAAACTACAAAGTAATGAATAAAAGCTATAAAAATCAATGTTTTTCTTCTCTAAGTATTATTCCACAGGCGTCTCTTGTCTCTAATGGCATCTCCCTCTTCAAGTTGTGTTTTTGGGTATATTTATATGTTTAGGACAAACCCTAAACGTGTAGGAGACTTATATTCAAACCGAGAAACACTTAAATTCTTCAAAACTCGGATTTGACCGAACCAGGGACCTAGCTTTTTGGCCCAAATGCCTGGATAAAGCCAGGCCAGGCCTGGCCTTAAGGCTCAAACGCCTTGATAACGCCTGGTCTTACCACGCTTTATAGCCCAAACGCCCAGCTATAGCCTGGTATGACCAGGCTTTACAGCCCAAACGCCCAGCTTTAGCCCGGTGCACTCCTCTTCGCCTCTTGAGCGTATTTTCTATGTTTATGAATCCATTTAGCTCGGCTTCCATCTCCAATTCACCTACACATGAAATAGACTACATTAGGCACATACGAAGTGTATTTTTATCATTAACGCACATAAAATGTAAAGCATATAACATGTTAAACCATGAATTCTAGCCACACATCAACACCCCACACTTAAACATGTGCTCGTCCTCGAGCAATCAAACTACACTTATGTACACAACTTATTAAGCAAATCCCTTAACACGTTATACCAAGAATTTTTAAGACAGTTCAAGCAAAAAGGTGGGACATCCTCGCCTCAATAGTCGACTCACATATACCATGCTTTATTCACAATTCACTCACTACTCTAACATAGATGTCAACAACATTACATTTCCNCGCATCAATACCCCACACTTAAACATTTGCTCGTCCTCGAGCAATCAAACTACACTTATGTACACAACTTATTAAGCAAATCCCTTAACACGTTATACCAAGAATTTTTAAGACAGTTCAAGCAAAAAGGTGGGACATCCTCGCCTCAATAGTCGACTCACATATACCATGCTTTATTCACAATTCACTCACTACTCTAACATAGATGTCAACAACATTACATTTCCTTCATGAATCATGTGCCCTCACCAAATCAAAGAGCTAGTTCCACACACAATAAAATTTTGAGAACACTTTGGAACTCAAGATAGAAAGAATTCACTCACTCTCAGAAATAATATTCATATGCCACAAAAGATGCACCATAGGCTTGCCCGCAATGTACTACTCTACTAATCAAGCTCATTCAGTCTAGGATCAAGTAGGACTTTATTTGGTTGTAATGTAGGTTGCGGGACGGGTAGGATACATTTAGATATAAGAGTGACTACACCTCCCCAAGCACTTTAATACATATACTTTAGCTTTCAACCTCAAACTTATATTAAACCAACTCCACCTTCACATCAACGTTATTACCCCATACTTCTTTAAGAACAATTATATTAAGAGTCACCATATATATATATATTTCTTTCACAACGATACAACTATTTATTTTCTATTTTGTTTTTCTTCTTTTTCTCTTTTTTTTCTCAAGTGACTCTTATTTTTTCAAAACAGTGCACCTTCCTCCTTATTTCAACCATTCCCCTCAAAAACCAACCTACCACCCCATACTTTAATTTTTCCATATTTCATCACATTTCCAGTGCTTACGAGAGGTGACAAGGTTCAAATATATGATCGATTCAAACAAAGGGGTATGGCTTGTAATATGGTTGCCAAAGAAACAGGATTATAGGCTCAACGGGGTTAACTACGATACATAACATTTAGGTGGATAAACTATACATAGTTGGCTCAACAAAGAAACGCCTATATCACTTCCAAGACTGAACAAAACTACTATTTCTCTTTGCACACACACGAGGTAAGTTCTAGACATCAAATGCAATGCACAGAATAGCATACAAATCTCACACACACATGGCACATAGCTCACTCAGGATTGGATCTATCACGACACTCCAGTCAAAGCAGTTAAGCAAATTTAAGAATCCACGATTTAAGGTATTTATCCTGGAGTCAAAAAATTGAGCCTAAGCGTCACAACCAAAGTACTGACTATTCTCAGGGCATCACAACATTCCGAGATATTGCTACTATTAATCCCTCAACCATGTGGTTACTACTCCTAAAAATTAAAAACTACCTATACCTGGTTCAATTAGAAACCCTTGGAAAAGAATTGTGGTCCAAATAAAAACCAAGGGGGAATTACTACACTACCTAAAACAAAAATCTTTTTGGTGTTTTCTTTAGACTTACCTCCCTCAAGAGAACTGTCTAAGACATCAATCATCGGGAAGAGTCCACATATTTCTATAAAAAAAAATATTTATTTTGTTCTTCCTAAAATAAAAGGACTACAGAAAAAGCTACAAAACTTAAAAGAAAACTAACTTACTAACATGAACAACTAAAACTACTAACACACTAAACACAACAACTCATAACAAATATGTACAGCACCCCACACTTAAATCATGAAATGTCCTCAGTGCATCACATATAGACAAAACAAGAAATAAAAGTAAAGTGCAAGAAACTCCCTGCTCTAGTCGCGTCGACATCCTTTCCATTAGTTTTTGCTTTCCATGCTCCTTCGAACAAATGCTTGAATAACTTTATGCCTCCACTTTGAACTTATGAATTGGATCTCAAGTTTTTGAATCTGCTCTATGATCATGCTCCTGGGGTGGTGGAACAAATATGCCTGGGCCAATAAAATGATGTAGTAATCTGCGCTTCTTGGCCTTTCGATGAGATGTGTATTCCCGACTTTCTGGCAAGAAGAATTACAGAATGTAGGCATCTTATTCTTTATTCCTTGGCTCCTCAAGTAGCTCGGGTGACTCTATTTTCATATCATCATCCAAACACCATGTGAAAAAATGGTTGGAGTGTGTACCAACATCTTCAACACTAATGACACTAGATTCAACAAAATACGTCTCATCAATGTCCTTGGTTAACTCTAGTATATTTTCTACCACATCGACATCCTCAAAATCCAGTCTGGCCTTCTCCACTAGCACTTCCTGTACGTCATTATCCATGGGTTCTTTGTTCCTATTAACCAGATAAGGTGGCAGTGGTTTCAATTCCAACCTAGGTGGTTCTTCAATATATGGCCTGGCCGGTGGGCTCTCTCTTTACTCTACATATAGTGACTCAAACTCGAGAACCTTTGGCCATACCCCTTTTTTATCAAGTGCTAACACCCAATCTTCCAGTTCATCACCGTTCATATCATCTAGATCCATCAAACATTCAGTAAAAGGGGCCCCCACAGTCAGGGACGCATCATCTTTTTTCGGGATCAAGTTAAAAGGGTCCCCCACAGTCAGGGACGCATCATCTTTTTCCGGGATCACATTCACGGCATCAATAAGAGAGCATTTGGCGAACTCACTTGATCTCCTCATATACTTCTGTACGTTGAAAGTGATTTCTTCATCATTGAGCCTTATCTTAAGTTCACTAGTCTCACAATCGATAAGGGCTCTTCCTGTGGCCAAGAATGGCCTTCCCAAGATTATGGGAATTTTTTCATCTACTCGGCAGTCTAGGATTACAAAGTCCGTCGGGAACACAAATTTCCCCACTTATACTAACACATCGTCCAGAATACCCGACGGTCTCTTCACCGTCCTATCAGCAAGTTGCAGCAGCATGGAGGTGGGCCTGGCTCTACCAATCCTCAGTCTTTTATATATGGCCAGCGGCATTAGATTAATGTTGGCTCCCAAGTCACATAGATCTTTGGCGAAAGTTGAGTTGCCAATGGTACAAGGAATTGTAAAACTCCCTGGGTCAGACAACTTTTCAGCAACAGGACGCATCACCACCACACTGCAAGTCTGAGTAAGGGTGACAGTAACCAGATCTTGGAAGTCAAATTTTCTGGACATCAAGTCCTTCATCATTTTAGCATAGCCAGGCATTTCCTTCAATGCATCAATCAATGGGATCTTTACATGTATCTACTTTAGCATGTCCAAGAACTTTTTGTACTGTTCATCCTTTTGGTATTTGGCCAGCCTCTGAGGGAATGGAGTTGGCGGTCTCTTTTTCCCAGTGATTTGGGACTGTTCTTTCTCAGCCACCACCTCAACTACCGGCTCCTCGGCTATCTCCAATTCTTTTCAGTCTCACTTTGTGCACTGGGTTCTCCTTTAGCAGGTTGCACTATTACCTTGGTCAAGTTTGTTGAATCATCAAGTTCAATTGGCATGGGTAACAGTGTCTCGGCCTGCCTGCTTTCACGAGCTCTCTTTAATTCCAAGTCTAAGTCCCTGCCATTGCGGAGAGTTACTGCCATCGGCTGTCTTAGGCCCTGGTCTGTAGGATTTACCTAAGTATCTGCAGGTAAGGTCCCACGAGGATGATTGTTCATTGCCATAGATATCTGGCCCAACTGTACTTCAATATTTTTAATAGATGCATCATGTACATCTACTCTCTCACTGATTTTGGCATTTTGCCCAATAACCTACTGCATCATAGCTTCTAACCTGGCGAAACCATCTTCTTGCCTTCCCCCCAGTTGATGCTGAGGAGGGTAGTATGCTTGTTGTTGATTCTGATGGTTATAATCTTGTGGCCTCTGATATGGTGTTGCATTACTTTGTGGTTTCATGACACCCATATTTCCACTGTTTTGCTGTTGGTGAGGTGGCCTATATGGTTGAACTTACTGACCCCAGTTCTGCCCCCTTGTCTCTGGCTTCCATAATTTGACACATAATTCATGTTTTCTGGATAAGGAGGGTGATCACATTATGCATTCCACTGATTACCAAATGTTTTACTAATACAAGAGGTGCATAAGCCTCCATTGGTTATATCCACGATGTGTACCTGTTGCTTTTGCCCTGATTCCTCCACCTTCTTAGTTAATATACTCATCTATGTTATCAAGATGGACACGTTCTCTGCAATAGTATTGGATGGATCAAATGGCACTGAGTGAACTACAGGAATAATGGGTGCATTCCTTGTTGTCCATCCTGAATTCTGTGTCATTTTATCAAGTAAGATCTGATTTTCTCTCCACGTTTTGCGCAAGAATGCTCCACCAGTTGAAGCATCAGCATTTGCCTTAACATTATCATCCAGACCCATATAAAAACGTTACCCCAACATCTTCTTTGGAATACCATGATGTGGACAGATAACCAGCATTCCCTTAAATCGTTCCCATGTCTCCTGTAATGTTTCAACTGGTTTCTGTCTGAAGCTCAAGATTTCATCAATTTGTTGTGCCGTTTTGTTGGGTGGATGAAACTTGTTCACGGACTGCTTAACTAACTCCTCCCATATGTTAATATAATTGATGGGGAGTGAGTTTAGCCAAGTCTGGGCAGCTCCAGTCACTGAGAATGGAAACAACAACAGTTTTATTACCTCCTGAGTGACGTTTGGCTGCCTCTGTGTTTTGCAAATTGACAGGAAGTTCTTCAAATGTTGCTGGGGGTCTTCGATGTAAGACCCTGAGAATAGTCCCTTGTTTTGCAACAAGTGCAGCATATTATTCGTAATCTGGAAGGACTCGGCCTGTATCTGAGGGACTTGTATCGCAGTGGCCAAATTCTCTGTCGTGGGTTGTGCCCAGTCATATAAAGGAGCCTCTGCCCCTATTTGAGCGAGTGGGTCCACCACATCATCCCCATTGTTGTTCCTGTTGTTTGGATCTTCCATTTCGGGTTCAAATTGTTCAATTGATGGTTATTGTTTGCTTTTCTGGTTGGTCCGGTTTAGGGCCTTGAAAACTTTCTCGGGGTCTGATAAGGCTTCAACTGCTTCACCAGTTCTTGATGAGTTTCTAGGCATGCATGTACCACCAAGTTAGCAAACGTTAAACTTTCAATGTATAAATGAAAATTTGAAGAAAATTGACTATATTTTAGAATTTTGTATTTCTTCCAACTCCAATTGATAACACTGTTAACTCCCCGGCAACGACGCCAGAATTTAATCTCGCTCAACTATGTCTTATATAAAGACTAAACCGGCGTTGCAAATATAATTCGGGGTATTACGCCCAGAGTCAATCTCACAGAGAATTTACGTATCAATCAAGCCGTCAAGAATACGAAACTTTTACTAAATCAATTTTCTCAAGACTTTTGAATATCAATTGGTAATGTTTTACTATTTCTACTGACAAAATTAATAAACTAATGATTAACTAACAATATGGTGTAAACAATTTTAATAAAGGTCTAAGGTCATGGTTTTCCCCGTTGGTGAACTTCCTTCTCGGATACTTCTTATAGTTTGATTAGTTGTCTCTATCAATCATGAACACTCTATCTACCATAAATCTCTCTCAAGTAATTATGATAATTTACTAGACGCACTCTCTCAAGTTACGCTAGCTAGATTGCATTACAGTTCACTTTAGATTGCACCCGAGGNTGTTGTTCAAACAACTACCTAAATATGAACTCTCTCTCAAGTAGATACATAATAAATAGGAACAGCTAATTGAGGGCCCTTCAATCAACTACAACAAGAACGTAGTTGAACAAATAGAGTTTAATCAACTATCAAAGCTATATTAATATCACAGTAAGTTCGTCCCCCACGGATTCCACCAAAACCCTAGATTAAAGAAATTAGCTACTCATGCTCATAATAATCAACTCTAAAATAACTTGCATAATTAAACTACAAAGTAATGAATAAAAGCTGTAAAAATCAATGTTTTGCTTCTCTGAGTAGTATTCCACAGGCGTCTCTTGTCTCTAATGGCATCTCCCTCTTCAAGTTGTTTTTTGGGTCTATTTATATATTTAGGGCAAACCCTAAACGTGTAGGAGACTTCTATTCAAACCGGAAAACACTTAAAATCTTCAAAACTCGAATTTGACCGGACCAGTGACCTGGAATTATGGCCTAAACGCCTGGATAACGCCTGGTCTTACCAGGATTTATAGTCCAAACGCCCAGCTATAGCCTCGTATGACCAGGCTTTACAGCCCAAATGTCCGGCTATAGCCCGGTGCACTCCTCTTCGCCTCTTGAGCGTATCTTAGATGTTTATGCATCCATTTAGCTCGGGTTCCATCTCCAATTCACCTACACATGAGATAGACTCTATTAGGCACATACGAAGTGTATTTTTATCATTAACGCACATAAAATGTAAGGCATATAACGTGTTAAACCATGAATTCTAGCCACACATCAGGGCTAAAGTGCGTAAAACTATTTCGGAAAAAATATTTTTAAAATAAATGTAAGGCTCACGCGGCGTTGTAAGGAGATTTGTGATTTGCGACTTGTCAATTATGATTATGAGGTGTGGTACCTCGGGGTGATTCTTATTGTAAATTCTGTATTGGAACGACTTGATTATTTGAACGGTTATTTCTTTTTCTCAATTTATTTCACTTGTATTTAGGTTACTTATACGATTTAATTGAAGTTGTTATTACATGGAATATCTTTCATTGTTGAGTTTATTCTTATGTTTCATTATGTTTTATTGAAATTCTTATATATATTGTTGTTGAGCCGTGGTATATGTGTTGTTGTGATATTGATATTGTTATTTTAGAAATATTTTGGCATATGGGCATGTGAGGCACGAGTTGAGTATTTTATTGTGATGAGATGCGCATGCTGCGGCATAAGGGTGGTAATATTGATGCGCATGCGGAGAGATAAGGGGGGTTTCATGTGCGTGTTGCTAGTAAGGGGAATTATTTTATTTTGAAGCACACGCGGAAAGATAAGGGGGCTAAGGCGCGTAAAACTATCTCGGAAAAAATATTTTTAAAATAAATGTAAGGCTCACGCCGCGTTATAAGGAAGATTTGTGATTTGCGACTTGTGAATTATGATTATGAGGTGTCGTACCTCGGGGTGATTCTTGTTGTAAATTCTGTATTGGAACAACTTGATTATTTGAACGGTTATTTCTTTTCCTCAATTTATTTCACTTGTATTTAACTGTGTTTTTGATTATTTTGTTGTTTTATCTCATGTTCACTCTTTGTTTCTATTTACTTATTTATTTTGTATTCTGTTGTTAGCTTTGTACTTATGTTATGCACATATTTTTTCCTTTGGTGAGTGTCTTGACTTGAATCTTGTCAGTACTTCATCTAAGTTAGTATTGGTACTTACAGGGCACCGATTGTGGTGCACTCATACTATGCTTCTGCATATTTTTTGTGTAGATCCAGGCACCTTGGAGCGTGCCGAACGTAAGTTAGCTGTGTTGAGTTGCTGAGGAGACTTCAAGGTATACTTTCCATCCCCCTCTCATTCCTCAGAGTCACCTATTGTTGTCTTTCATTGATACTGTTAATTTCATTTCGAAACAGTGTTTTATTAAGATTTCTAGTTTACTCTTATTAGATCTTATGACTCTATCTACCGGTTTTGGGGAAGACTATTGAGTGGTTTCAGCTTTATTATGTCACTTAACAGTTTATTTTAATAGCTATGTTGTTTATTTCTCTGAAATCTCATCGTGTATTAGGCTTACCTAGTTTTAGAGACTATGTGTCATCACGATCCTAGAGGTGAGATTTGGGGTCGTGACACACTCAAATCTTAAATTGCAGAATGAAATGCAATAACTCAAAATGACTATTCAGGTCGTTACATGTCACGATCGCGTGGCGGAGGCATGCTGGTATTCGTATTCGCGAGAGATGTTCCACGAACGTGAAGGGTTATTTTCTAGGCAGAGCTGTTGTTTTCACGAACCCGAGGCATGCGCCACATTTGCGAAGATTACTTTTAAGTGTTTAATTTCGGGATATTAGACCATTCTTTCATATTTTGAATCCTAGACTTGGAGAGGGACGACTTCGAGTGGAGATTTTCATACAAGACTTTGGAGTAAGTGGTTTCTACTCATTTTTTGTATTATTTTAAAAATCTACATGGATTGTTAACATCCAAACACACAAAATTTTGAGGTAAACTTGGGGGGGAGGGGGGGTATTCCTACAATTTAAGAGAGTAAAAATTGGCGTTTTGAGCTATGATTAGAGCTTGAATTTGGAATCTAAATACATATTGTACTCGTGGGATTATAGATAGTCGGGATCTACCATTTGACTTGGTTTTTTATCATGTGGGCTAGGGTTAACTTTTGTTAACTTTTTGAAAATTGAATAAAGATTGAAGCTTTATTTTCTGGAATTAATTTCTATAGCTTTATTTGACTTTGTTGGGTTGTATTTGACTAGATTCGAGCCATTTGGAGTTTGATTTTTGGCGATTTGGCATTTTTGGTTGATTTCTCGCTATCGGATGGAGGTAAGTCTCTTGGCTAACCTTGTTAAGAGGGAAATCCCTAGGATTTGACTTGATTGCTATGTGTTTAATGTATTGGGGATGATGTATATATGGTGTGGCGAGTGTATATAAACTTACCAAGTTTACATCATGACCGGGGTAGAGTTGAGATACTTAATACTTATTTTGCTTATGTGCTCATCTTGATTCATGATTTACTAGGCTTATATGACTACACTCGTTTTCTTCTCCATTTTAAAGATCATGCCTAGGTTTATAGTTATTGGTGAATGCATGGGAGTTTATTCTTGATATGTTTGCTTGAATCATCTGTAGTCATATAGAAATTATGTGGCCATATATCTGCATGATTATTATTAGGTCCTTATGCATCTTTTATCTTTTAATTCTTGGGCATATGCATATATTTTAAATATGGATACTTGATTTGAACTAAGATTTGTGGCACGAAAGATAAGGTCTGCGGATGAAATACAGTTATGACACACGGAACATGATGAACAAATATTTAATTATAAGTGAGCTATCAAGCAGCTCCTTTTTGCGCTTGAATAAGGATATGTCCCTCTAGAG
The DNA here is from genome assembly GCA_005239525.1 of Nicotiana knightiana. NCBI lineage: Eukaryota > Viridiplantae > Streptophyta > Magnoliopsida > Solanales > Solanaceae > Nicotiana > Nicotiana knightiana. The sequence continues at coordinate 73,011 of ML418856.1, read as the reverse complement.
TTTGGTGATAACCCATATTACTATGGGCCCTACGAGCATGGTGGATACATGAATTGTGTATTGGGTCGATACATGAATTTTGTATCGGGCTATAGTTATACATGAATACTATATTAGGTTCAGTAATACACGAATTGGTTGTGGTACATGGATCGTGTACCGGTTATGGCAAGAGATAGAGTTTTGAGCATACATAAATATTCTTGACTCATTTAGATGGTAATTGTTGCATGCCATCTATATATGCTAGTTGGGAGCCTCGACTGTGCTGATTGAAGCATGCTATCTTTAAATACTATATCTAAAGTTTTATGATAATCTCTTGAATTGAAAAAAACATGCTTTATTCCTTTCGACTTCGACTGTTGATATCGTTGATACTTATTATTCATGAGATTATTTACTATTTCAGCTCTAAGCTATGTTATCTATATTTGTTTTCTAAGTATCTTGATGCCTATAGCCTCGCTACTTCTTCTTCGAGGTTAGACTTGATACTTACTGGTCTATGGTGTACTCATACTATGCTTATGCGGATCTTTTTATGCAGATCCTCAGGTGGATATTAGCGGAGCCTCTTGTTGAGCCTAGGCATTCGCTCAGAGACTTAGGGTGAGCTGCACTCCATGGATTCATTTCGCAGTACCCGAGTTCTTGTCCTTTTACCATTTTCTCTTTATTTTATAGTTTCAGACATGTTTCATCATGTATGCAGACTTGTACTTATTCAGTAGTTGCTTGCGTACTTGTGCCACCTAGTTTTTGAGGGTTGTACTGTATTGGTCGTGTTCGGGCCATGTTATGACTGGATAAGAAATTTTACTGTTTTGAAATTATTCTTGTTTTTATTTATGATATGACTCTGTTAACTAAAGAAATCTGACTATATTATTTGTTGCATGTGAGTTGGCTTGCTTAGCAAGTACAACTAGGCGCAACGCGGTCTAAGGTGGGTGGATCGTGCCAGCACATGACTTTGGCCTCTTGTAATTGTGTTAAAACGAAACAATTTCATTGTCAAAAACAGAATTTTAGTTGTTGTTTGAAAAATAAGTATAATATCAGTATATTTTGTTTAGTGTAACATACAAGAAGAAGTGTATCCTTGCCAATGAAGTTTGACGGTAAATCAACATGCCTTCTTGCTAAAACCTTTAAATTCTCTTCAACTGTGAAAGGTCAAGTTAAGGGATGAGGTAATTACTCCACACAAGCTAAGCATAATATGGAGGAGATGTTAATGGTGGAAATGCTACGAGCTTCCTCAACATATTCACCTATCCTTTTCTCGTTACGGTCTCTAGAGTCAATTTCAAGATCAGTTTGGATTTCAGAAGCATATGGTATAATATCACATATCATGATTATTTTTGTACGACATTTTTTTTTCGTACTTTATGTGAAAAACATACTGTAACTAATGATTATGTTATGGTCTGATATCTTTTCGTTTATAAATCTCTTTAACCAATATTCTGCTCTCTTTACTCTTTTGATTAAAGTATGTCGTAGCTTTTTCGTTTTTTGCATACGGTGGGCGCACGGCTATGCCTCGACATTGTGTTAAAGATAATTCTACTTTACTTTTAAATTCAAGACTCAAAGAAAATGAGGAAAACCAAAATTGATTGTCAAGTTGGTTTGAAGAACCTCACATTGGTGGAGCTTATTAGACATGAAAAGTCCAACGAGATTTAACATCTACTATATACACATAAAAATAATTTTAACGTTTTTATATACAGTTTAACTATCTAGAGAAGGGAGTTAGGATGAACCCTTTTGCGCCCCCTAGCTCCGCCCCTGGTATCTGACTCTAAAAGAAGTGGCAAAAATTGAAACGAGTGCACAGTAAACAAGGGTTATAGTGTTCATAAAGAAGAAAATCAGTGTGTTTTATTCTTGAAAAAAGAAGGTAGACAACATGAATCTTCTCTATTCATAATTTGTCATTATTAAGATATTGTAAGCCGCCTAATTTATATGGAGGACCATCTTTTGTTAATTTATAAAGAACCACAAAGAGAGCAAAACAAGGTACCCATCACCCAATACATTTTTGCAAATCATAATTGACATATGACTTAGTAGAGTGCTTTTTAGTATCATTTGCTGAAACAGATTCCTCAAGTATAGGTTTGGTCTCTTCAGGGTCACGCAACACAAAGTGCTGAAAGGAAATACTAGTACATATAATCAACTGCTCCAAAAAGAAGTCCTCTTTGAATAAGCATCTCTTCTTTTGGCGGTCTCCACTTTTTTTTATTTTTTATATTATTGTGTTTCCTCAACTTTAAGAGCACTTTTCTCTCCCAACACATGAACATATATGCACATAGGCTCTCAAACTTGTTGATAGACAGACACCACGTATTCTTTGATAGATTACTCTAATCTTAGCCTGTTTTAAGTTGCATAAAACAAGAGTGCGAGTGTGGTCTTTAGTTCCTATGATCCAGAGAGCAAGCCAACTGTTCTATGCGACCTCTCAACTTTCGTCACTTCCAGCCCCATGAGTTTGTTGGAACGATTTGATCCATGTTCCCTGTCATCTATAGAAGAAGATCTATTGATTAAGAAGATTCTCCAAACCCATGATCCTGATCCTGATCCTGATCCTGATGGTCGTGAGCTAGATTCTAGTCAATTGCTTCTTGTCATTGAGAGCACCATGCATTTCATCTCACCTAAGGTTATTCAATCTTGTGTTGTCTATGTTCTTTGTTCATGTATATTTCCTTGGTTCCATATGCTAAATCATATTATTCTGTTGTGCCAACAACATTGCAATAGCAGTTAGCTGTAATTAAGAGTTTCTATTCCTGTATTTATGTATTTGTAGAGGTAATCATGGTAAACACATGGATTTATCAATTGTTTGGTGATCATAGTATACTGTAGCATGACAACCTCAGACTTGTTTTGTTTCAGTTTTCTTATAATTATCCTCGAAGCGATTGTATAAATTCTTGGAATTTCAAAGTGTTTGGATTAGAAGGAAAGCTTGGATACACCATTAATAAGATCTCACATGGGGTAAGTGCTCTTTCACAATCATACATCTTTAAGCCGATACGATCATTGTTTATGTTCATGGATCTAAATACAATAATTTGGTTATCGTAGATTTTCTGCAAATGCTATGAGGATGGAGACTTACATGCAGAAACTATGATGTTGTTTGAAACTTTAGGCCCTTTGAAATGGGATGCTAAAGTAGTTTTAACACTTGCAGCATTGGTGTCAAGATATGGCGAGTTTTGGCTCATAATGCAGCTAGTCCATCACAACTCTCTGGCAGCTTTAACTGCAGCACTTAAGCAAATGCCTCGAGAGTTAAACATGTTAAATATAAAATTTAAAGCTTTGAACTTGTTGTTCGATACTATGATAGAGGCAGCAAATCTTGTCCTCGAGTTTGAAGGCTTGCCTTTGCAACAACAACTTTTGGATGATGAGGCAATCGTTGTTACGAAGTCAAAGATGTACATAACAATCTACTGGATTTTAAGAAGTTCAATCTCATGCGCTCCTCTCATTGCAGATTTCAGGACCATGCAAGATAACCAAGTGCATGTTTTTTCCCTTCATTTACTTATTCAGTATTATAATACTCATCTCATATCCTGGAAGTTTTTTTTTTCTCTTCACCAGTAAATAAATTGACGTGAAAAAAAATACCAACTCCAGGCATTCAAATTCAACAACAATTGCAGCATGGACTGTATTCAGCTTGGTATACAAGCTAAGTAGCTTATGCAATGAACTCAGAGAGAAATTACATATGTGCCATATGCAAATAGGTGATTGTCTTTCTATGAGCTTTTATTATAGAAAATATTCTATTCAACAATAAATTGAAATTCTTTTGTTGCTCTCAGATAGAAGGTTTCCTGAAAAGATACACAATCTTTTTAAGCTCTCTCATTGTAACAATCAAGAGGTGCTTCGTGTGTTATTCTCATCGACAAATGACTTACCATTGAAAGATAGTTCACGAGAAAAGGTACTGATCTTCTTCGTAAAAGTTAATTTGTTACTAATAGGTAAGACGGAAATCAATAGTCTGATTTATGCAACAGAATGGTATGACTTGAAACGCAGTTTGATGAGTGAATTCCAAATACTTATTAATAACTAGAAACTTGTTTGTCTTCAACAGTATTTTGGCACCCAAGAAGTGGAAAACAAGGTGGTCATACTCTTAATCTCAAAGCCAGAACTCTTTGCTGTGGAGAAAATATTTTATCTAGTGCAACAAATGCATGAAGATAAAAAAATTGGAGGAAGCTATGCAATTATATGGGTCCCGATTCCATCTTCACACACGTGGAATTTGAGTGATGAGATGAATTTCAAGTTTCTGTCAAATTCATTGCCTTGGTTCTCAGTCCGATGCCCGTGGTTACTACATTCAGCTGTTGTAAACTTTATTAGACAAGAATGGAGGTACAAAGAGGAACCCATAATGGTGGTATTAAGCACTAATGGTATTGTCACAAACTTAAATGCTATTGATATGGTATGGCTATGGGGTGCCAAAGCATTTCCTTTTTCAGCCTCAAGAGAAAAAGAGCTGTGGGAACAAGAAAACTGGATCTTGAAACTTTTAATTGATGGAATTGATCCTTTATTAACCAATTTGGTAAGCTTGTTCTTCTTCTTTTTTTCTTTTAACATACTTATAATTTGTAAGTAAAGGTAAAAGATATATTCTTTTGATGACAGGTAGAAGAAGAAGGTAAACACTTTTGCTTTTATGGAAGTGACAAGATTAGTTGGATCAGAGACTTTAACAACACATTACAGAAAACCAAAAATAACACGGGAATTCAGCTTGAAGCTATTTATGTTGGCTATAGAAATCCACATAAAGATGTTGGGAATATTCTAGACATGAGCGTCCAAGAAAATTCGAGTATTTTCCTATCTATGACGAAGATGAAGTTGTTCTGGCTTAGACTAGAGACCATAAAAAATTCAATTGCTAGACTAGAACAGGAAGCTCACTATAACAGCATCATACAACCATTACTCGATTCTTGTGAAACGTACACTGATTGGATGATAATTGGAAAGGGATCATCAACTGATATAATAATCCTCAAGGGGAGACAAGTTCAAGAATGCTTAAAACTTTTACCAGAATGGGCAGAAAATGTGGCGAAATTGGGGTTATTTGGTGCTATTCGATGTGCTATGGAATCTCCTCTGCCTGTTAAACCTTGCTATCACAATGAGATCCTTCAATCTGAAGAAGGATTGACTGAAGAATTTGTATTTTGCTCCCGCTGTAAGCGTCCCGTGGAAAAGTTTCTTGTCTATCAGTGTAATGTAACTGAATCAGTAGGCCAAGATTGATTAGCTTTTCAAATAATATATTATGATTTTCATTCTGATGAGTGATCAGCACTATCACCTTTAACATCAAATTTCAGAAACAAATGGTATGCAGTACCATATGCATGTTTTGTATTTCTGAATTCTGATGATATTGTTTCAATAATATGCTGAAACAAAATAAACTAGTAGGAAAGCCTTTCTCCCATTGGTTGAAATTCTCAGACTCTAATTCCTTTTTCTCCAGTCCTTATCTGTGACGCACATCATAGATAGTCTAAATTAATTAATACACTACAAGAGATTTGATTTTTAAGGACCACTTCTTAAAGAAGGGATATAAATCCAGTCGTTATAAGTGTACTTATAACAACCAAATTATTTTTTAGTCGTTGAAACAAATTATTAGCTCAATATTAAAGGAGAGGATAATATCCGGCCCTTAAAATATAACATAGCTCATCGTTAAATAATTAATTAATAAAATGTGGCGCTAATTTTTCCCTCTTTTTTTTCACAAACCCACGCCTGGATCCGCCAACCTCCCCCAGAAAACAAAAAAGAAGAATAAACCCTAAGACTTCTCCAACACCTCTTCCTACAACTGCGAAGTAAAATTCAGCTAAACTGCTAGTGTTCAAAGTTAATATCATCGTATTAGAGAAACTGGTGGTCACCTTCATTGATAACAACTGTTCATCTTCGGGTTTCCTCTCATCAAGGTAAGATTCAAAATTGTACCCTTTTATGTTAATTTTAGTATAGATGAAACCTCATTTCTAAACCATGGCAGTTCAAATTCAGTTATCAAGTTTTGAACAGAAAAAGTGAGTGAAAAGCTAGAGTTTTAAGGGAAAAATTACTTCTCTGCTCTTGAGTTTTCTTCTTCGATTTTCTGTTCGCGTTTCAAATTTAAGAGAAAAAAAAATACAAAAAGAGATATACAAAGATTTAAGTTTTCTTCTTTGATTTTCGGCTACTCCTCTGATTTTGGGGTTAAGTTTCTGCCCTGTAATATGCTCTTAGTAGTGATGGGGAAGTAGTAGAATGCTGAATGTGTATAGTCGTTTTTCATAGAAATGCTTGCTAAACATGTTTGCCCTAATGTTGGTACATTCAATATACTTTTACAAGTTCTTTGTGCCAAAGAAAGGTCGAGAGAGCGAATTATTTGCTTGTAAAATTGGTAGATAGTGGTTATAACCCTGATGTGGTTACTTATAATACTTTGTTTTATTGGTATAAAGTAGCTTTATAAGTGATCGATTGCATGAATTATAAGGGTCTTGAGGCTGATGTCTGTACGTACAATATGTTTATAGAGGTTTACGGCCCAATGAAGTTAGTTATGGGGCTCTGTTGAATGGTTTCTGCAAGCATGGCGTATTGTTTTTTGCAAGAAATATCCTCAAGAAGATGGATTTGGATGAATTATTTCCTAATCATATTGCGTATACAATGTTAATAGAAGGGATGTGCAAAATGGGGTCACTTGGAGAAGTTGTACCTTTACGTGAGGAAATGTTTGAGAGGGGTATATGTCTTGATGTCGTTGCATACTCGGTGCTTCTAAATGGTTTTTGTAAAGTTGGAATGCTAAATACAACAATTGATATATCAAATAAGATGTACAAGTTTGGAGTTTTTCCAAGCAATGTGGTATACTCTACTTTGATCTAAAACTTTTGTAAGTAGCAATATCCCCTAAAAGCAATCAGAGTCTATGTAATGATACAAAAATCAGGCCATAGTCCTAACCTATGTTTTGCTTGGATTCTGCAAAAATGATACCGGGTGCGCGTCGGATCCTTCAAAAGTAATGCATTTTTGGAGGATTCGACACAGGTGTAACAACATTTTTAGAGAGTCCGCGCAATATAGATCCTAACACTTTCATGTGCAACTCACTAATATCTTCTCTTTGTACACGTGGAAGAGTAAGAGAGGTAGAGGATTTCATACTTCACATGCATAAGATTGGTCTTGTTCCCAGTTCTATCGCTTTTACTTCTGTTATTAATTGCTATGGAAGTGTAGGTGAAGGGTTAAAAGCACTATCCTGGTTTGACGAAATGATTAACTTGGGTAGTCACCTAGCTTGCACACCTATTCAAGCTTACTAAAGGCAATATGTAGAGGAGGAAACCTTACAAAGGCACTTGGCTACATATAATATTCTATTACGAGGCTACTCGAGACAGAAAAAACATATCTGAGTGCCTCCCTTGGCTACATATGATATTCAATTACGAGGCTTACTCCGTACAAAAAAACATATTTGAGTGCTCTAAGTGATATCAGCACTTAGAAGAAAAGATTTTGCTCTATATAAATTAACATGCCACTATGTGATTCGTGGGCTCCGTGAGTCTAGCATGTTGGATATTGGAGTTAAGTTTATGATAAAGTTTATTGTTTGAGGAACAGTGGCAGATGAAAGTTTCATACTGGATTCCATTTGATTTACTAGTTCAGAAAAGGTTTCTAACACTTTACTTGTGGATTTCCTCTTAACAGATTACTTGTTTTTATATGATGAATCTGACTTGCTAAATTTTTGTTATCTCTAAGTTTTTCTGTCATATGTTCATATATGATGCACTGACATGATAGACATCTATAACTCTGTTTTTATAATTGTACTAGGTTGACATGAATACACCAAAATCTCAGACGTCTAAAATGGAACCAACTTCCAAGACTGTGAAGCATGTGTACGTTCCACCTGCTATCTTAGCAAGGAGACGAGAGAAAAGCTTTAGAGTATTGGGATCTGTAAGAGTAAATGTTGAACAGAGAGGTTCGATTGTCAAAAGTAAAATTTGTAAAGTATTAGCTTCTGATAAGAATAAGCTAACTCATAGTAATAGTTTTGCGCCTCCTGGTTTTGAACCAATATTGGAAGATAATGCCCCTTCCTCATAAGGAAGAAGTAATGCAAGGAACATAGATAAGCGAGATATGTACCTTACTGTCTCAGGCTATAATATTTTTTTTAACTGTTATTGTACAAAAACTCTTTTATACTTGACTTAAAATTGAAATTTGCAGGGCCATGTGAATCTGAAAAGGCAAAAAAAGTGAGAGGAACGAATAGGTGTAAAAATGTTGCAGGACTCAAAGTTGGAGAAAAGTTGAGCGTTACTTTTTACCACAATCAGGTTATTGGAAAGAATCATGCCTAATTTATGAGACACTTAGGTATATTGGTCGTGATCGCAATATGTGTCCATTGCGCTTACACTCATGGGCAGACGTCGAAGAATATAAGCTGCAATATCTGTGGGAAGCCGTTACTGTAAGGATTTAAAGCATTACTTTATTAATTTTTCTTCTCTGTTTCTTCTTTCACAAATGAAAAGGAAATAATTTTGAGCTTACATCACTGCACCAAATGGTTGGTTAATGACAAAAACAAAATTGAGTTTTGAAAGTTCTTTCCGAATGATCTTTTTTGGGTATTTTGTGTCATATGAGTTCTCAGATTGTCTGAAGACAATCTTTTTGTGTCTATGTTATACAAGGTGAACCTTCATATTTCTCTCTTTTTCAGTGTCTTTATGCTTCTTGGTTGTTATAAATAACTTTTACTTACCAACCAAATATGACTTGATGATCACCAGTAGCGCAGAACCTTGACCTTTCAATTGGATTGAAAGTTTATCACCAAATTATGTCCTTTATTGCAAGAATATTACATGGCATTTATTGCAAGAATATTACATGGTAAAATCAGGCAGAATTAGATCTATTAATGTCTCATAAACATCCAGTATGCCATAAACAAATTATCATATGAATTATCCAACTTTAATCATACTTCTTCTCTCTATCTGAGTTTGAAGTTTCTCTTTATCATGCCTTAGTGCATCAAGAACTTCTCTAACAGTGGTGTCAAGAACAACGGAATCACTATTTCCTTTGCTTTGGAAAATCTACAGGAACTAATGCCAAAGACTTATTGGCATTCTCCTCTTGTTGATGTGTTTTATCTTCTCCATTTTTCGCTTGATCTTTGAGTGAAGATTTTGAGCTAGAACAATAATAGAGTAAAATTTATACCAACTTTGGTGATATTACATAGTAATAAAGGACAAAACATATTTACATTGTAATAGTTTTTTGACATCAATATAGGGAACATGACGCTGTGATCTGAAACTGTCATGGGTTATCTATGACTTTTTTTTGGACGATAAAGTTCCCACAATTAGAACCAATCTCCCACTTTCATATCCAAAGTCACATGCTTAAGAATCTTCCCTCTCTATAAATTAGAACTCATATAATAACCTTTATAAGCTATTTATCATCTCTTTTGATTCAAACATGTGATTAAATTTTTATTTTCTAGTTTACTGGATAAGTTTCATGTTTACTAATACTTGTGCGTATTATAGGACAAATTTGACAGTGATGATACAATTGATCAACGTGATCATATCTTGAAACATATGAGAATGTTATGAAACTATTGGAGATGATCGTTGCACAAGAATATTAAGTCTAAGTCATTTCGTGATGCTCTAAAAGATGTACCAAATGGGATAGACAGGAGTAATTAGGAATGGCTTGTCAAGGAGCATTTTTTAACAGAAAATTTTAAGTCATAATTTCATAACTATTTATTAACATATTGTTATATTAAGTGGTTGACCATAATTTTTTGGTGTGTTCTCAATTTAGGAAAAAAGTGCAAAAACTCGGTCAATAGGTCTAAGTTGAGTGTGCCTCACATATGGGTAGTAAGCCAATTAGAGAGACTATGTATGAATTGGTGAGTAAATCTTGCAATTCTGTTAAGAAATCACACCCTTGTTAAAAAGATTTCTTTGACTTGTTTATTTTAATGTGAAGGGAGGTAAAGATGACAATCCGCCAGATATGGCTATTATCCTTTTTGAGATTCATAAGTAGGACAACAACCTTGTTGAACCTGAAACTAATGAAAAATATGTATGTTTATTGATAAATTTTCATATTACATCATTTACTTACTTTGTTGCAGTATTTTAATTATATTATCTTTCATTTTATAGGCTAAAATTCAAGAAGTGGTGCAATGTAAATTCTCTTACAAACATTGAGGTTGTAGAGAGTTTATTTGAACCTCAACGCAAGAGTTATATAGTTGGATTTGGTGGTGGGACAACTGCTAAGGAGTTAAAAGGTGGTAACTCCTTAAAAACTGCATTATTAGAGAAGTTGAATGCTACAAAAAAGAAAAACAAATAACTAAAAGAACGCCCTGGAAGGGCTACAGAGTATAGTTCGACAGTAAATACGCACAGCTTCCAAGTGCAGTATTTGATCAGCCTTCATCACCATCTTCAATTAAGCAGTAGATTGAATCAGGTTAGTAGATTGAAATCCTATTTTTGTTTCTAATAAAATTATTGCAATGCTCATGTAAAAAAAATTTCTTTGTGTTATCAAGGTTTATGAATAAACAAAAATATAATCATTGAAACAAGTGAATTTAAGTAAGAATTAAGTTTTAAATATTTTGTGCATGTGTAGCTAGGTTACAATCTATATTATCCTGTTATTGGTAGGTCTAGATATTCTAGAGGAGATTTACATGGCAGATGTTCAATTCACTTTATGTGAAAGTATTTTGAACACAGGAAACCCTTGTGGGTTGTTCGCGATTCACACTAAAGACTCTTTCCAAAGGTTGAGTACCTTGGCTCAGGTAGGTGGTGCTGGGTTCCGTGTCCTTGGCAGGCTCGACCGTCGGAGATCTTATGATAAAAAGTTATGTCTCATTTAAACACCAAGATTTCACTTTACGTCACTACATTGTTGGTAGCATCTCATTGCGAGAAATATGTTGTTTAGGATGGCAAAGTTGCTTGTATGCCTTAGGCCTCATTTCATCACAATGGTAGGCTCCATATAAATAACTACAACTTTACAGATATGTTTGCTATTAACATAACGAGTATTATTGGGACAATGCTTTCCTTTTTAACTAGCACACTTGTAAAGAAAGATGAGAAAGAGAAATAAACACTATCACGCTCTAGTCATTGAATGGTCCTCAGCCTGGACATACAAGGTACGCTTAGCCAAAAAATCAACGAGCTCAAGTGATTTATGCATGTGACTGGTGACAGGAAAGAGAAGATATGTAAATGCGTTTATATCTTTTAAAAATTTAGTTAGCGTCTTCAGCATCTAAAAAATTGAAGCATAAGATTTTTTACATTTCCTACTCTACAAGTTAATTGCCCATAGTCTCCTAAGTCAGGTTTTGCAGCACACGACAAAAGAGTAATTAAACAAGCAAAGAAAATGTCCCATTTTCTTTTCTATTTATGCTCTTTCTCATTTTACCTTTACCAAACATAGTTTAGTAAATGGAAGAATACAGCTTAGGCTAAATGCTTAATATAATTTGCTGATATGGGTGAAGAAATATAGCTTAAGCTAAATACTTATTTCATGCATGTAATTTGCTAGTATTAATATGCTAGTCCAAATTCTTTTTGGTTGAATAGGAATTTCCAGACTAATGTGAAAGCCAGAAAGTAATACTAAAGCTTTTGGAATGAACACTTAATAGACAGAATTAGTTACAACCTAAACAAAAAATATACAAAGGACATGTAATTAATAATTTAAAAGAGAAAAAAAGTAAAATTCATTATGTTGAAAACATATGTGAAAATAAGAACAAGTTTTTAATATTCTATCAAGAATATCCGGTGTTCACAAAGAAGAAACTTTTTAAGAAAACAATTTACAGATTAAGCATAAAACTCTATAGCACACAACAGTTGAATACTAACATCTCCGCTGATAGAAAGTAGGCTAAGAAAATTGTCCAAATGTATCTGGAATTCTCTGAAAATTCTTATTATATAAGTATATAGTTTGTAGAGAAGGTTGTTGCTGTTGGTTCTACAGCCACATAGTACTACTCAATGAACCTTCTGTTGCAAATTTTGTGCCTGATTTTTTATTGTACATGTCTTAAGTTATTTGATGATTGCGGATTGAATTGCCTGGTAAAAATTGTGTATCAAATATTCCGACCATTTGATAGACATCAGGATCAACTTCTGATGTATGCAAATATTTAGACCGTTTTGGATTCTTGACTACACCACAAAGGCTTCTCCATCGCCGTAGCATCTCATCCTCCGAGTGCTTCGGCTTCACTCCTCTAAAATTATCATTCAAAATATCTCTCTATTTCTGTTCTTCTTTTTTCTTCTCTTCTTATATGCTACAATTATAAAAGAAATATATAGGCAAACTGTCACTTATAAAAAAGGCAACGCATTGAGCAAAACAGTAACGCGGTGAAAAAAGAGAAAGAAAGGAAAGTTAAATGGGCGTAAGAATGAGTTTTCAAGACATTGTTACACAATTTGAGGGACGAATATATTTGCAGAAGCAAAAGTAGGCATTGTTATCAAAGAGATTGTGCATGAAAATTGTGTACAGGTCTTTTTAGGATTTCCCACAATCCGCAGTTCCCAATGAGAATGCATTGTTATTATTCAAGGAAAGAACGGTTTCTTTACAATTGATCAATACTAGTCATCTAATCCTTGTATTATTTCAATTTCTTGTTTATGGCCATCAGTGTGCCATTTAATGGATCTGATATTTCTTCATTAGTTTTTTATTGCTTATAACTTAACTAGCATACATTTATTATGTTAACAGATCAAATATTTGAAGTCCAAAGAAGCTATCATTGAAGAACGTGTAGAGCAAGTTGAAGTATAAGATGTTTATATTTTGTTAGGGATGATTTAAAGACATTGTACATATGCTGCAATATTTTTTCTCTTCTTAGGAATTTTTACAAATGATGTCATATGATTTAGATTGGTTTCTAACAAAGATATACCAAGTATTTGGTTTATTTTAGAGTGTTGTTGGATGTGTATGAAAACATATAAATAATTATTTATATATGTCTAATTTAAATTTTTGTATTATATTTAGTACAATTATACATTAGCAAAGAAAAATATGGTCACTGAAACTCTTTAATGATAGGTTTCTCAAACAAATAAATGAACATTAACAAAGGTAAATTTGGTTCTTCAAAGTAATACAAATAACGAAGGGAATATCAATCGCCAAAAGCACTTCCAATGACTGCATCAGTTGTTGTCATTAAATACTTTTAACGACCGGATAATAATTTAACGAAGGAAAAATCCGGTCATTAAAAAGGACGGAAATTATGTCGTCGCTAAAGGATCTTTTACGACCGCATTCTAATCCGGTCGTTAACTTTTAACGTCGGAGCTTTTAACGACCGGTGACGGCCGAATTTTTTCTGGTCGTTATTGACTTATAGCGAGCGGATTTGGACTTTGAGTGACCATATTTTCCTTCGCTAAAGGCCTATTTTCTTGTAGTGATACTACCACATATTGAACAGTGGATGACAGATATAACTACTTTTAGATTAAAGTATTCAGGGGAACGAAACCATATTGAGAGGTCTTTAAATTTATTTTATAAAATATTTATACTAACAACAAATTACTTTTTAAATAACAAATTAATCATTTAAGACAATAAAAAGAACTTAAATAAAAAAAAGGGAAGAAGAGCATAAATAATAAAGTGGTGGATTGTCAAATACTGTTGAGGTCAAGAACTCAAAGTGAAAATTTTGATTTGGTTATCATCACAAACAAAAAAAAGAAATAAACGTGCATAACATAATGGCTTAAGTTTTGAGCATCAACGGTATCAAAACTCTTTACTCCTTCTGATCAGTTTAAACGATAATTGTAGTTCATTCTATTAAGTAACACTTATGTGTGAATATCTAAAATAATTTGTAAATAACCTAATATAATATGTCGAATTACACTAAAAGAAAACCGGTGCATGAATGCTTTTGTGTTCATGCTGCTTCAGAGGTAAAAAAAATTCATTATGTTGTCGATATATATAACTTAATTCCTATATAAAAATGATAAAATTAAAATTGTCGAGTGTTGTAGATATACTAATTAATTAGGGGAAAAATTATCATTATTTATAAATTTATTGGTATAAAATAACCTCAATCCAGTAACAAAAAAATATATTGTAACACTTTTCTTTATACTAATTAATTATATAGTAATAAAATATTTAAAATAAATTTGGGGCCTTCAAATTTTGGGGGCCTAAGGCAACGGCCTCACTGCTCAATGCCTTAGAGCTGCCCTTGAAAGTACGCGGATCTAGGATTTTTTGAACATGAGTACACCACAAGAAAAAGTAGAAAAAAGTATTAAGTGGGACTTGATTCCTTTTTCTTAAGGTAAATAACTCAACATTCAACCAAATGCACCATTCAATCTTTTTGGAGCATGGATGCCAACAGATAATATTAGATTAATTCTAAAAATATGTACATAAAATAACTAATTTGATGGTGAGACCATAAGTTCACGTGCTCCTTAATTGGGGCTATAGACCCTTCCCAAACCATAAGTACATTTGTAATGAATACAAACTATTAGGACTGATCATGATTACCCGAGGGAATTTTCATTTCTAAATTAAATCCAAGAACCCGTGGAGGTGAGTGGAGGAAGCTATGAAGTTTGTAAATTATAACTCTGATTACCACATTGGGACTATATTAGTACGAAACAACACTATCCTTAACTCAATTCCCCCTCGTTTACCACTATAAACAATAATTTGACCTTCACTTTAACCTTCGTTATGGGAAAATGGCCCCTTCCAATAGGATCGATGTGGCATCTCGACGTGTTCGTGCTGCAGAAAAAAGAAAAGCACGTATTTTGAGGAGAAATATGATATTACGTATTGTGGCCTTCATCTTTTTGGAGGATACACAAAACTTAATGAATTTAAATATTTGCTATTCCATAGCCATGCGGCTAATACTTATATGTTTTTTATTGCACAATCTACCCAGTTTAGCCGTTCAGAGTTAAAATGCTATCAATATTAGTGTATATGGTCGAAATCGAACATATTCGATTTTATTAGCAGGGAGTTACCTCGAAGAGTAGCTCCGTAATAGATCAGGCTCGAGCCCGAAGATAGAACATCGGACCTGGAGATCGAAGTGTTCGTTAAGATCGAGGCCAGAAACAATCGAGACCAAGCATAACTGATTTCGAGTAAGGCGTGACAACGTAATGGTGAGATATCAGGAGCCGGTCGAAAATCACAGCGAAAATCCCGGAACAGATCAAATCAAAGCGGTTATTGATGCCAATCATGAGATTTATTTCCGTTATTAGAATTGTACCTTATTCAGGATTCCTCTATTATATAAAGAGGGATCCCATTCATTTGTAAAGGATCATACACTATTCACTAAGAATAATATACTCATCCGCTGCTCACTTTATATTTACTGTTCATTTCTGCTCGTCATTGTTCATATATAAGAATTGTTTCGTTCTCTACTGTTCTAATTACCCCCACCTCGAGACTATCTTGAATCGAGTTCGAAGCACAGCTTTCACACTGGTTTGATTTATTTTATTGTCCTACTTATCTATTTAATTCATTATTTATCAATTGATATTGGATTAAATCACGTGTCCTTAAAACCACAATATAAGTTTAATTGTTACTCGATTTTAGAGTAAACAGTTTGGCATCCACTGTAGGGCTAAGGATAATAGTGATTGTTCAGTACTGATTCTAATAAAACACATTATTTTACGCTTGTTCTTGTCAAGTATTTTCGCTTTCAGGTTAAAATATGTCAAACTCACAAAACACATCCACACACGGTGACAATGGCCTCGGACTACACGGGGAACCCCGTCGATGTCAGTTTGCACGTTGCTCAAAATGCAGACCTAGGCGCGGATCGCGATGGGAGTGTACGCAGAGAAGGTCGGTCTAGTGGCCAAGAAACGCAGGGTAGATGAGACGAATGACTTAGTCTCCAAGTGATATTCTATATGCTTTAGGCTCAGCAAACCGATATTGCCCGGTTACAAAATCAACATGAGCTCCGAATAGGGTCGAGCACCGTACCAAGCCAGTACATGAAAGGTCGAATGGTAACACATTGGGGACTGATCCTGGGATAATGAAAATGCTTGAGGATCTCACCAAAAGAATCCAATCAGGGGAGAATAAAATCGAAGACAACGATAAAAAGGTGAAGACATACAACTCCCGAGTTGATCAGATACCGGGTGGTCCGCCAATTTTGATAGGGATGGATTCAAAGAAGTTTGTACAAAAGTCGTTTCGTCGAAGTGCGGCTCCGAAGCCTATTCCAAATAAGTTTCGTATGCCAAACATACCTAAATATAATGGTACCACCGATCCCAACGAGCATGTTACTTCCTATACATCCGCCATCCAGGGTAATGATTTGGAAGATGATGAAATCGAATCTGTATTGTTGAAAAGGTTCGGAGAGACCCTGTCGAAGGGAGAAATGATTTGGTATCACAACCTACCACTGAATTCTATCGACTCATTTTCCATGTTAGCAGATTCTTTTATAAAGGAGCAAGCAGGGGCCATAAGGGTCACAACAAGGAAATCGGATCTCTTCAAGGTAAGACAACAGGATAATGAAATGCTGAGGGAGTTCGTGTCCCAATTTCAAATGGAGCGCATAGAAGTTCCATTGATCACGGATGATTGGGCCGTTCAAGATTTCACCCAAGGGTTCAATGAACGGAGTTCGATAGTATCACGTCAGCTGAAACAATATTTGATCGAGTATCCGGCTGTAACTTGGGCAGATGTGCACAATCGATATCAATCGAAGATCAAGGTCGAAGCCGACCAACTAGGAGCCCCTTACGGTTCAATACATCCAAACAGGTCGACAGGTGAAAATCAGAGGGACATCGATAGGGAGCCAAGGTCAAACAAAGATCGATACCAACCATATATCACAGATAATGGTCCAGGACAAAATTCCACCCGGAATGATCAAAAAAGTGATCCAGGACAGAGTTCTCGAGGACTTATGAGCAAAAGTGGTTTTGACAAGTATGTCAATCCCACAGAGGCACCTCGGTTATCGAAATATAATTTTAGCATCGATGCATCAGGCATTGTATCAGCAATCAGAAGGATCAAAGATACTAGGTGGCCAAGACCCATACATACCGATCCTTCCCAAAGAAACCCGAATTTGATGTGCAATTATCATGGCACGCATGGTCATAGGACCGAGGATTGCAGGTGATGTTCTAAACGCCAATACCACACAAGAGGGGGTGATTTGTGTAGTCTTCAATTTTTGCGTGCACTAGTTTTAGAAGGACCAGTTTCTTCTATGTGTTCCATACTCTATTGTTTGCGGAATTATAAATACAAAAATTAAAGAACACAGAGATTTTTACATGAAAAACACCTGGATCAAAAGGTGAAAAACCACGACCTACTTCCTAGTAAGATTTTCCCAAACTCTTTACTAAATAAGTGAGAAAAATAGCATTTACAAAAACTCTTTTGTAAACCTAGGATTACCTATAATCCCTTTGTGGCAAACTAGCCTCTAGATAATTGCGACAAACTCCAAGTTAGCTATAACTTGAAAACACACAGTACCTATTACAAATGCTTCTAGATTAAGCTGAAAGGTACAAGTTGAAATCATCTAATACAAGTAACTAGACTAGCATATAACAGTTGGAACTGGTTCTTCTGCCTGGTTCAAGTAGCTTCAGAGTCGCACACTTAAATCTCAAACGAACTGTTTGCAAAATTTGCCTTGCTAATTTTGCTCTCAATTCTTGCTTAACTTCTGCTTTTGTGCGTACATATAAAATAAGAACAATCTACAATATATAAGATTAGTAGACGAGAGATTTACTAGAATTCTAATGCTACTCTTCCTTGGTGGACGAGTTCTAGTTAATCTCAACTCCTCGAATCCTTCCTTATCTTTGATTCTGTTCTTACTTAACTAAGAGTCCTTCTCCTTATCATTTTGCAATATTTTCGATCAGGAGATATCTCTTTATTTCCCAGATTTCTTTTATCTCCTGCATGTGCATCTCACGTGCCTTAAACTTTGCATGTGTCTATCTCTCCAGTGATGGACCTGGTTCATCTTTGAGTTCCTTTTTCAATCTTCAAAACAATTCAATTTCTTGGGCCAATAAATTCCCCCTTTTTGATGATGACAAACTCTGTGCTTAGTCCTGTAACCAACTTAATCCAACATTAACATTTTTTAGAGTATTGAGCATTTATCATAAAAGAACCACGTTCATTAGGTTATAAATATCACATGATCAGAATAGCACATAACCATTTTTCTCCCTTTTAGCATCATCGAAAAGTTGCTAATTTTAGAAAGTCCCAGATATTTAATAATTACTCATGGCTAGTGGGGCAACTGCAAGTGCAATCATGGATTAATCATCAATAGTAAACCAAGAATGCAAACTATCAAATAAAATGAAACAAGATTAAGAGCAAAAACAGCAAAATTCATTGATAGAAGCATTGTTCAACCACAATCCACAAGAAGAAACAAAAGCAGTTAACACCATGAGCAAACAAAAACAAGAAAAATTTCTAATCTGGGTCACTGAAAGTCGAAGACAGGCTGGACTACTAAGGCTGGGAAGGGGTGAAGGCTGGGTTTTTGGCTTGGAGAAGAGATAGCATATCCTTAAGAATCCCCTCATCCTTCTCCTTTTCTTTGGAAAGCTCAGTTCTGAGAGCATCCCTCTCATATTCAACCTCTATCAGGCGGTTCTTCAGCCTAACTATTTGTGCATCCTTAGCCCCACCCTCCTGCACAAGTGCTCTGACTTTGCTGTTCACAGGTGTCTTTATTGATGAACCAGGTTCATTGTCAGGAACATTGACAACATAGTCACAGGCCAGAAGAGTATTCTTGCCAAAGTAATCCTTGACTGTGTCCATTTCTGCCTTCTTCATATGCAACTTGTAGTGAGCAAGTACAGTTCTGAGGAACGGAATGACATGAGCCTTGGAACCGTTTACCACCCTGTCCAGCAGCTGAATGATGAAGTAAGGCCAGTTGATTTGCTTTCCACTTTCCAGGCACTCTATGAGAACTAAGTCCATGTAGTTGGCTATGTGCCTTTTCTCCTGCCTTGGCAGTACAAACTTGTTAATGAACTCAAACACCACCTTGTGAGGGGGATTCATCTCACTCTTGTAGACAACCCTTGGTTCAACCTCCTCTTCATTGTCACAGAACCTTCTGGTGATTTGCAGAGCAGTAGGAAGAGCATCTAAGCTGGGCCATTTCTGCTTGGTGTAATCATCATCGGCTTCAGACGGAATCCCAAGCACTTCTCCCAATTATATGGCATCAAAGGAAATTTTGGCCCCCTTTACTTGGCTAGAGACTCTGCCATCCTTGATTACGGCATTGGCCATGAACTCGACTATCTCACTTCTGTCTAGCCTCCCCTCCAGCTGAAGGACCATGTCCTTTCGACCCTGCACCTCTAGCTTATCCATCAGATAGACCATACCAGATTCCTCCAAATCTTTCAGCAATCTTCCATTCAGAATGGTGTGCTTCCCAAACATAGTCAAATTGTCCTGCTCTCCAGCAGACTCGTCTTCTTCTTCAGCACTCCAATCCTCCTCTTCAGCAATTTGAAATTTCTTTGATTTTACAGTAGACCTGATCTCTTGGCTACAGTTGAGGATGCAACAGATGCAGACTTCTTTGAAGAAGTCTTGGCGTTATTTGGTTTGGGAGTCTGAACCTCAACTTATGCCCTTTGTTCATCTTGATGGACCAGGTCCATTTCCTCAATCTCAACGGACTCTACAGGCTTAGCAATTTTCTCCTTTCCCTTATCAGCTCTCTTTCTCTTACTTTCCTTCAAAGCTTTTTGTAACTCCTCCTCACTCTGCGTAAGTGCACTTCTTGTAGTTCCTCCTCTTGGAAGAGAAGTTTCAGAACTAGTAGATGAAGTGAATTTTCTCTTCTTATTTTCTCATACGGTTTCAGACTTCATAGCCTTTGGTGTCCTTTTCTTCTTTGGTTTATAACTCTCTCCTAACTTCTTCATAAGATCTGCTAAGGTCTCCTCAATGGATGAACCAGGTTCATCTGTAGATTTTCCTGCATTTACTAATCACTCAGCCGCTTCTCTTGATTTACTTCCCCCTGACTTCTTGTCTCTCTCTTATATTACCACTGTTTCAGTACCACAAATAGACAATCTAGTAGTTTCTTCCCTTCTTCCCGCCGCATCACTCTGACCTCCCTCTCTCTCTATTTCTTTCCCAAATTTATTTTTACCACCTTTTCGTCTTACTTCTGGCAAATCCACATCTATCACAGACCCAACCAAAATAAACCTATTTTCTAAATTCTCCGCTATTTCAGACACATTCTCAGAAGTGATCTTAGGTACAAATGATACCTGTTCAGAATCAGATGATCCTGCTGCTTCCTCAATGGCTGATTTAAATGAATCACTTGAATTGTCTGATTCTGGAGCCTGATTGGCTTGTAGTTTGGCATTCAATTTTTTTGGCGAGAGAACCTGTAGCCACTATTTTTCTTGCAAGCATTTTAACCCTTCTTTTTCTGGGTTCTGAACTAGGGCTAGGTTGAGGAATAGTGGGACTGGGTTGAGACGGAGTAGGACTTGGTGGTGGAGGTGTTGAAGAAATCGAGGATGGAGTAACAGGTGGTGGAGTACCAGGGTTTTCCGAAGGGTTAGTCATTTTTTATTGAAGATGGAAGAAGAAGATTTTGAGTGGAAGAAGAAAAGAGAATTAGAATCAAGGTTTTGGAGCAGAGAGATGAAAGGGTTTCGACGGTTATGGCTTAGTGAATAATGGCTTAGAGAAGTGATGATGATGGGGTTTAAAGGGAATGGGTAACTAATAAATAACGGGAGTATTTTGGGTCAAAAAGAAGTCTAATCATTTTTGTAAGTGTCAGTTAGAGATGACGGTTACGGCTACGCTATTTTCTAGGCTTTTAATTTGATGGGATTCTAGGAGGTGACAGAAATGGTTCAAAATTAGAATAAAGACTAGATTTTGAAAAGATCTTATTTTAGGTAGAGTTCTGCTCATGACTAACTATTTAATATTTCAAAATGTGTATGGTGGAGAGCACATACCTCACCTTTCAGATGAACCAGCACTGATGAACCAGGTTCATCATGTAAGAAACCTCTTGATCAAGCCTCAACTTTCAACAATAGGAAAAATAACATTAGTAACCAATGAGTCATTTCAAAACATGGAAAGAGAGTATACTATTTACAGAATGAGACTGAGAAACGATTAATCTAATTATTTACACAAATTTCATAATTTCTAGCCAATGTTCTTTTCATTTTTCCCTTTTTAAAATTTTTTTCATGTACATTATGAACTGGTTCAATTAGGTGATCTTAATCATCCCTAACTCTAACCTGTTCCTTTCAAAATTCTCTCTACTTAGTGCTTTTGTAAAGATGTCAGCAATCTGTTTATTAGTAGCACAAAATTCAGTAGAGATAAATCCTTTCTTATAATTATCCCTTAAAATATGATGTCTAACATCTATCTGCTTTGTCCTTTTATGATGAACGTGGTTCTTTGTCATACTTATAACACTGGTGTTATAAAAAAAGATAGGTATGTATCCAACATCGATTCCAAAATCTATCAATTGTTGTTTAATCCACTGTATTTGAGCACAACATGAGGCTGCATCCACATACTCAGCCTCAGCAGTAGATAGAGCCACATAATTTTTCTTTTTAGTGGCCCAAGACACGAGACATGAGCCCAGAAAATGTGCCATACCCGAGGAGCTCTTTCTATCCACTAGAAAACTTGCATCAGTATCAGCATATCCCACAAGATTGAAGTTACTACCTTTTGGATACCATAGGTAGAGATCAGTGGTGACTTTTAGGTATCTAAAGATTCTCTTCACAACAGTTAAGTGGAATTCCTTTGGATTAGCCTGAAATATTACACAAAGTCCTACGCTGAAAACAATGTCAGGTCTGCTGGCAGTAAGATACAACAATGAACCAATCATTCCCCTATACATCTTTTGATCAACGAAATGAAATAGATTCATCTACATCTAGTTTTGTGGTTGTTGCAATAAGAGTGTCAATTTCTTTGGAATCATTCATTTTAAACCTTTTAAGCAACTCTTTCACATACATTTGCTGATGAATCATAGTTCCATTTGAATTTTGTTTAATTTGTAAGCCTAAAAAGAAATTAAGCTCACCCATCATGCTCATTTCAAATTCACTCCCCATTAGTTTAGCAAATTCTTTACTTAGCTTTTCAGTAGTTGCTCCAAAGATTATGTCATCTACATATATCTGAACTACCAAGAGATCTTTACCTTTTTCCTTTAAGAATAAAGTACTATCAATTTTACCTCTCTTGTAGTCATGCTTAAGCAAGAATTTTGATAACCTTTCATACCATGCTATGGGAGCTTGCTCGAGTCCACACAGTGCTTTGTCAAATTTGTACACATGATCAGGATTCTCCTTGTTCTCAAACCCTGGAGGTTTCTTGCCGAACACTTCTTCCTTTATATAGCCATTTAGGATGGCACTCTTGACATCCATCTGATGAAGGGTGAATTCCATGTAAGCGGCAAAGGCTATGAGGAGTCTTATTGCTTCCAGCCTTTCCACTGGAGAAAAGGTGTCATCATAGTCTATGACTTGCACCTGACTGTATCCTTGAACTACCAACCTTGACTTGTTTCTTGTAACTGTTCCATCTTCATCAAGTTTGTTTCTGAAGACCCATTTTGTGCCAATTGCTGATCTATCCAAGGGTCTTGGTACCAGATGCCAGACTTGACTTCTTTCAAATTGGTTGAGTTCATTTTGCATTGCATTCACCAAGTCTGCATCCTCCAAAGCCTCAACGACATTTTTAGGTTCAATAAGGGATAGGGAAGCATCAAAAGCAGATAGATTCTTCAAAGAGGATATGGCTTTGATTCAAGAGGTTGGATCAGTGATAATGTTCTCAATAGGGTGAGAGCTTTGATATCTGTATGGTTTCACAACCAACTGGTTACTCCTTGAAGTTCCTTCAGTTCCTTGTTGTTGTGGAACAAGATTAGGTACAGGTTCCAATGAGGTTTAGAAATTAATTTGTTCAGTTCCCCCTGTCATGTTGCCAGGGAGGGATGAACCTGTTCCATTACCTGTTCCTTCCTCCAGTGTTGCTCCAGTTTGGACTGAGTTTCTCACCAACCCAATTTCTTCATCCTCTTGTTCTTGTCTCTCAGAAAGAATGTTAGTTTCATCAAAAACTACATGCACACTTTCTTCAACACACATAGCTCTTTTGTTATAGACTTTATAAGCCTTACTATGTGAAGAATATCCCAAGAATACTCCCTCGTCACTTCTGGGATCAAACTTACCTAGGGAGTATTTACCATTGTTATGCACAAAGAACTTGCAACCAAAAGCCCTAAGGTGGGATAGCTTCTGCCCAGAAGCTATGAGGTAGTTTACTAGAAAGAAACATAGTCCTAGCCATATCTTCAAGTGTCTTATTCTTTCTTTCAACCACTCCATTTTGTTGTGGAGTTCTAGGGGCAGAAAAGTTGTGATCTATGCCATGCTCATCACAAAATTCAGCAAATTTAGCATTTTCAAATTCAGTGCCATGATCAGACCTAATTGATGCAAGTTGATTTCCTAATTGTTTTTGAATTTTTCTAACAAAGGAAGTAAACATATCGAATGCCTCATCTTTAGATGTTAGAAACAATGTTCAGGTAAATATAGAATAGTCATCAACAAGCACCATCACATATCTCTTACCACCTCTGCTTAAGGTTCTCATAGGACCACAAAGATCCATATGGACCAGTTCCATCGATCTGGTGGTACTTACCACTTTCTTGCTTTGGACAGAGGATCTTGCCTGCTTCCCCATTGCACAAGCCTCACAGACTTTGTCTTCCTTTGAACTTAATGTTAGGCATACCTATCACTAAATCATTAGAGACTAGTTTGTTGAGTTAACTTAGACTAGCATGTCCAAGTCTCTTATGCCAAAGGAGGGGATCACTATCCAGCACACTTAAGCATGTTAATTCATTTTCTGAAAGTGTGGACAGATCTATGACGTATATATTGTTCACTATTTTTCCCGGCAAAATAATTTTGTCAGTGATAAGATTTATTACAAAATATTTTGTAGAAGTGAATTCTACCAAGTTACCTCTGTCACACAGTTATGACACACTGATTAGGCTATATTTCAAGCCATCTATTAAGTAGACATTCTCAATGGAACGAGTGTCATCCTTACCTACCTTACCAACCCTAATGATTTCACCTTTCTTTCCATTTCCAAAGGAGACATTTCCTTCTTTGAGGTCCTCAAGTGAAAGGAACTGGTCCTTGTTACTAGTCATGTGTTTTGAGTAGCCACTATCCATGTACCATATTTTGCTACTTTCTTCCACTTGAACATACAAAAGAAAATCAGGGGTTAGTCGTAGGAAACCAAACTAGTTTGGGTCCCTTTCTATAAGAAAAATGATGAATTAAATTCTTTTATCCCAATTTGGTAACCAATTCTTCCCTCGAACAAAACTTTTATTCTTTTGACTGGCTTGCTTTTTTGCATTGCATTCTCTTTTGTAGTGACCAGTCTTACCACAATGGGTACAGATTCTGTTCTCAGGAAGGGTGAGGTACTTGCTTTTAGGATCCCATTTAGGCAGCTGAGTCCCAAAGACAAGTCCTCTCTTATTGCTACTATGATGTTCATGTAGCTATGTCAAAGCATCAGACGATCTCTTCCATATACAAGTTCTGTCTAGTTCATGCTTGACCTTACCAAGTTCCTCCTTCATTACTCTTATATGTTCATCCTTCATATACAACTCATTTTTTAGTTTTCCTATATTTTCTTCTAAGGTGAGTTGAGACTTTTCAGCTATCTTTTTAGTGGTTCCTAGTTTCAGTTTTAGATTTTCATATTTTAACTCTAGTACATTTGTTTCAAGTGGATGAACCTGGTTCTTCAGAGCAGTATTTCACTCACAGACTCACTTACTCTGAGTTCCAGGTTTTTACAATTTGCTTTTAACATTGCACACTCCTTAGACAGCAGTTCCTTTTCTTTATTAATTACTTCAGAATCATCGATAAAGTCAAGCAATAATTCAGAGAGTTCTCTTTGGATAAGAAATTAATCTTGTCTTTGAGATGGAATATACTTACCTCAGATTCCTCATGAAATTCCTCATCTGATTAACCAATTGCGATAAGTGCTTGTTCATCTCCATCTTCATCATCTGATTCTTCATCTGAACTTTCTCCCCAAGTAGCAACCATAGCCTTTGTTGATATTTTGTTCTTCTTGTGATGAACTTGTTCCTTCTTCCGGTTCCTTCGTTCAGACCTTTCTCTTTTCTATTAAACTTCCCACTGAGGGCAGTTCTTGATGTGATGATCGGTTTTCCCATATTTGTAGCAGCCCTCATTAGTGGATTTTTCTGGTGCCCTTGCCTTGTTATAATTTCCACCTCTAGAGGTCCCTTTTCTTCTCATAAGATAATTTTTGAAGTCCTTGGTGATCATAGCCATTTCATCTTCCTCCAGTTCTTTTCCCTCAGTGATTCTTAGTGGCAGACTTCTTTCCTTCTTGGGAGCATCCATCTTCATTGTCTGCCTTCTAGGTTCATAGGCAGTGAGATTTCCAATTAGCTCATCCAGTTTGAGAGTTGCAATATTCTTGGATTCCTGAATTGCAGTGATCTTACTCTCCCAAGGGATTGGCAGAACCCTTGTCAAAATCTTCTAAACCTTGTCTTCCTCAAGAAGAGTCCTTCCAAGATATTTCAGTTCATTAGTCAATGTTGTGAACCTAGTGTACATCTCTTGAATGGTGTCTCCTTCTTTCATAGAGAAATTCTCATATTGAGAATATAGTAGAGTACCTCCGGATCTCTTCACTTGAGCAATTCCTTCATGAGCCACTTGCAAAGTGTCCCAAATTTCCTTGGCAATGGTACAAATTTGAATCATGTTGTCTGGACCAAGTCCACACACAGGCCACTTCATGGCCTTGGCATTTTTCTCCCACTTTCTCAAATCCTCAGCAGTGCAGTCAGCTCTTGTCTTTGGCACATCTATTCCTTCAGCATTTTTCTTCATGGAGGCCAAAGGAGCATCAGTAACAATATCCCATAGTTCATAGTCTTCTCTAATTATATGGTCTCTCATCTTATTCTTCCACCGGGAATAGTACTGGTCATTGAAGAGTGGAGGCCTAGCAGTTCATTGTCCTTCCTAGTTCCCAGGTGGTGCACTCATCTTGATCTTTCCTAAGGTGTTAGCCTCTTCAAGGATAACCCGATGTGATACCAATTAATGTTCTAAACGTCAATACCACACAAGAGAGGGGAGGTTATTTGTGTGGTCTCCGATTTTCGTGTGCACTACTTTTAGAAGGACCAGGTTCTTATATGTGTTGCAAACTCTACTATTTGCGGAATTATAAATACAGAAAATAATGAACACAGAGATTTTTACGTGGAAAACACCTGGCTTAAAAGGTGAAAAACCACGACCTACTTTCCAGTAGGATTTTCCCTAACTCTTTACTAAATCAGTGAGAAAACAACATTTACAAAAACTCTTTTGTAAACCTATGATTACCTATAATCTTTTTGTGGCAAACTATCCTCTAGCTATCTGCGACAAACTCCAAGTTAGTTATAACTTGAAAACACATAGTACCTATTACAGACGCTTCTAGATTAAGCTAAAAGGTACAAGTTGAAATCATCTACTACAAGTAACTAGACTAACATACAACAGTTGGAACTCATTCTTCTGTCTAGTTCAAGTAGCTTCAGAGTCGCACACTCAAATCTCACACGAATTGTTTGCAAAATTTGCCTTGCTAATTTTGCTCTGAATTCTTGCTTAACTTCTGCTTTTGTGCATACCTGTAAAATAAGAACAATCTGCATATATAGGATAAGTAGACGAGAGATTTACTAGAGTTCTAATGCTACTCTTACTTGGTAGAAGAGTCCTAGTTAATCTCAACTCCTCGAATCATTCCTTATCATTGATTTTGTTCTTACTTAAAAAGGAGTCCTTCTCCTTATCATTTTGCAATCTTTTCGATCAGGAGATATCTCTTTATTTCCCTGATTTCTTTTATCTCCTGCATGTGCACCTCACTTTCCTTAACTCTGCATGTGTCTATGTCTCCAGTGATGGACCTGGTTTATCTTTGAGTTCCTTTGTCAATCTTCAAAACAAATCAATTTCTTGGGCCAACAGCAGGCAATGAAGGGAGGAGGTAGCCCGTCTATTCAACGAGGTCCACCTTTGATAGTTCCTCAGCAATCGAGCCAAGAATCATTTTAGGGAAAGGGACGCCAATAGGAAGAATGAACAAGAAGAACCCCAACAAGTCATTATTATGATCATTGGTGGGGTCGACGTTCCACAGGGACCCATATTCAAGCGCACTAAGGTATCAATCACTAGGGAGAAACGAACCCGAGATTATGTGCCTGAGGGCACCTTATCATTCAACGACGAAGAAGCAGAAGGCATTTCTCAGCCCCACAACGACGCTCTGGTAAATTCTATCTTATTAAATAAAGTTCAAGTTAAGCGTGTTTTAGTGGACCCAGGTAGCTCGGCAAACATCATCCGATCAAGGTTTGTGGAACAGCTCGGCCTACAGGATAAAGTCGTGCATGCAGCTCGAGCCTTAACGACTTTAATATGGACAGTGAAACAACTAAAAGGAAAATTATCCTACCGGTGAACGCAGCTGGAACAATTCAAGATACCAAGTTCCACGTAATAGAGGGAGATATGAGGTACAATGCCCTGCTCGGAAGGCCTTGGATCCACAACATGAGGGCAATCCCCACGACCATCCACAAGATGATGAAATTCCCGATGTCTGACGGTATAAAAATAGTGTACAAGGAATAGCATGATGGAAAGGAAGTATTTGCAGTCGATGAGGTAACATCGATATCGGTGTTATCAACCTCGGAAAAGTCGAGCATCAAAGGTAAACAGGGAGTGAAATAGCAATCACCGCCACCAGCATCAACTAAATCGGTAAAGCAGGAGAAAGAAGAAGAAAATGATGATTTTCTGACCCCTCGAACTTTTGTTGTCCCCGAACATTATGACGCCACCAAATCAACGGTCAAAGAGCTGGAACAGGTTATAGTGATCGAGTACCTACCCAAGAGAAAGGTATACCTGGGAGCGGGATTAACCCCCGAACTCAGGAAAAAGCTTATTCAATTTCTTATTGATAACATAGATTGTTTTGCATGGTCCCATTTAGACATGACAGGGATCCCACCGGAGATAACAACGCATCAATTAAGCCTGGACCCTCAGTTCAGACCGGTGAAGCAAAAGAGAAGGCCCCATTCTGAGGTAAAGCACGCATTCATAAAGGACAATGTAACTAAACTTCTCAAAATAGGGTCCATTCGGGAGGTAAAATATCCCGAATGGTTAGCCAATGTAGTTGTAGTCCCTAAAAAAGGGAACAAACTTAGAATGTGTGTCGATTATAAGGATTTGAAAAACGCATTCCCCAAAGATTCTTTTTCACTGCCTAACATCGATCACATGATCGACGCAAAGGCCGGCCACGAGATCCTTACTTTTCTCGATGCCTATTCCTGGTACAATAAAATTCAGATGAACTTGGAAGACCAAGAAAAGGCTTCATTTATCACCAAGTACGGAACACACTGTTATAATGTAATGCCCTTCGGGCTAAAAAATGCAGGAGCTACTTACTAACGCCTAGTAAATAAAATGTTCGAAGAACAAATAGGTAAGTCAATGGAAGTGTATATTGATGACATGCTAGTTATGTTCCTGCGCGCATAGGACCATTTAGCTCATTTGCAGGAAACAATCGACATTCTGAGGAAATATAACATGAAGCTCAACCCCGAGAAATATGCTTTCTGGGTCGGTTCGGTAAAGTTCCTTGGGTTTATGGTGTCCAATCTTTGGATCGAGATCAACCCCGATAAAATCAAGGCCATTGAAGACATCACCGTCGTGGGTTAAAAGTCGTACAGAGGCTGACTGGGCAGATAGCTGATTTAGGCTGATTCATCTCGAGGTCCTTAGATAGAAGCCACATATTTTTCTCTCTACTCAAAAAGAAGAACGATTGCTCCTGGACCCTAGAATTCCAACAGGCATTAGAGGAATTGAAGCGATAAATATCGAGTCCACCATTGCTTCCCACTCCAAAAGCAGATGAGAAACTTTACTTGTACTTGGCAGTATCTAAAATCGCGGTAAGTGGTGTTCTAGTTCGAGAAGAGCAAGGTACACAATTTCCTGTTTATTATGTAAGTCAAACCTTAGGAGAAGCAGAAACTAGATATCCACACTTAGAAAAATTGGCACTTGCACTGATAAGCGCCTCTAGAAAGTTAAAACCATACTTTCAATGTCACCCCATATGCATATTAACCACTTACCCACTTCGTAATATTTTGCACAAGATCGAACTATCGGGCCGATTGGCCAAATGGACCGTCGAACTCAGTGGGTATGATATCGAATATCAACCCCGAACAACCATCAAGTCTAAAAGTTTAGCAGACTTCATGGCCAATTTCATGCCAACCCTCGTACCCGAAGTTGAAAAGGAGCTCTTATTAAAATCGGCTACATCATCGGGGGTATGGACGCTTTTCACAGACGCTGCTTCGAATGTGAAGGGGTACGGGCTAGGTATCATTTTGAAGTCACCCACATGTAGCACTATTAGGCAATCTATCAAAACTTCTATGTTGACTAACAATGAGACCGAGTACGAGGCCATGATTGCAGGTCTCGAGCTAGCTAAAAGCTTGGGAGCAGAAGTCATTGAAGCCAAGTGTGACTCTTTACTGGTGGTGAACCAAGTAAACAAAACCTTCGAAGTTCGAGAGGATAGAATGCAAATGTATTTGGACAAGTTGCAGGTAACTTTGCAACGTTTCAAGGAATGGACTTTACAGCATGTGCCTTGAGAACAAAACAGTGAGGCCGATGCACTTGCAAATTTGGGGTCATCGGTCGAGGAAAATGAGATCAACTCAGGGACTGTCGTTCAACTCTCGAGATCTGTGATCGAGGAAGGTCATGTCGAGATAAACTTTACAAGCTTAACCTAGGATTGGAGGAATAAATATATTGTATACTTAAAAAACGGAAAGCTCCCATCAGACCCTAAAGAGTCGAGGGCCCTATGAACCAAAGCTACTCGATTCACATTGGCTGAAGATGGAACATTATATAGAAGGACATTCAATGAACCATTGGATGTATGTTTAGGACCAGGAGACACCAGTTATGTTTTATGAGAGGTCCATGAAGGCACTTGTGGGAACCACTCCGGCGCCGAATCATTGATTCACAAAATCATTAGGCAGGATATTACTGGGATAGCATGGAAAAAGACATCAAGGAGTTTGTTCAAAAATGTGATAAATGTGAAAGGTTTGTACCGATGATCCACCAGCCCCGAGAATAACTTCACTCGGTCCTATCCCCATGGCCATTCATGAAATAGGGGATAGACATTGTTGGCCCTCTACCATCGGCCCCAGGTAAAGCTAAGTTCATTTTATTTATGACTGACTATTTCTCCAAATGGGTTGAAGCACATGTGTTCGAGAAAGTTAGAGAGAAAGAGGTTATAGACTTCATCTGGAACCACATCGTATGTCGGTTTGGGATACCTTCCGAAATAGTGTGTGACAATTGAAAACAATTTATTGGCAGCAAGGTGACGAAATTCCCCGAAAACCATAAAATAAAAAGGATATTTCCAACAATATCGTCCTAGTGGAAATGGACAGGCCGAATCGACGAACAGGACTATCATCCAAAACCTAAAGAAAAGGTTGAACGACGCTAAGGGGAAATGGAGGGAAATTCTACCCAAGGTCCTTTGGGCGTATCGAACAACATTGAAGTCCAGTACAGGGGAAACTCCATTTTCCTTAGTATATGGCTCTGAAGCCTTGATTCCAGTCAAAGTAGGGGAACCTAGTTCCAGGTTTTTACATACAATAGAAGAATCAAATCATGATTCTATGAATAGTGGCCTCGAATTATTGGATGAAAAATGAGAAGATGCACTCATTCGAATGGCTGCACAAAAGCAATGAATCGAAAAGATACTATAACAGGAGAACCAACCTTCGCCACTTCAGAGTCGGGGACTTAATCCTAAGGAAAGTCACCATCAACACTCGGGATCCTAATGAAGGGAAGCTCGACCCAAATTGGGAAGGACCCTACCAAGTCCTCGACATCGTCAGAAAGGGGTCTTATAAGCTCGGCACGATGGACGATGAACAACTGCCAAAAAATTTGGAACATATCGCTTCTCAAACGATATTATTGCTAACGTATGACTTTCTCCTTTTTTTCATTTATATATTCTATACTAACTTACTGCAGGTGTTCGATCGAAGACATCGAGACCTCAGGTTTTAAAGCATGTGTTACACTGTTTTTCCCTTAGATCGTTTTTTATCACAAAATGAGTTTTTCCGACGAGGTTTTTAACGAGGAAAAAATTATGTGCTTCCCAAGGACAATTCAACAATATCCATGGCTTCTTTACAATCAACCTCGAATATTGGGGGGCATCACCCTTGGAGGTTAGATTTCCGAGGAAAGTAATTCGTGTTAAAGGGTCTCGATAGGAAAACATTGTAATGGGCCAAACGGTCGAATGAACATGTCTATATAAATTAGTCGAGCCCTGATGGAAAATCATGTACGCATATATAAATTATTCAAAACATTCATTATGTATCAAATATCTTGTGTCTCAAAGAAAATTTTCTACTATACGAGCTCCTATACTTATGATTTTATGATAAATGGCTCAAGGTCCAAGTGCAAATATACCTCGAACGCTCGGGGACTTCCGTAAATGATCGCCGTATTCGAGTTATCCAAACTCAATTCATAAGACCTCAAAAAGGAACCCCTCAATCTATAGGCCAAGGCCATCATTCTTGGGGACTAAACACATCGAACAAGTTCGAAGTGTAATAGGGAAATAAGCCCAAGAGGCATACCAATAGGCTACGTCCAAATTAGCACGGCTTGGAGACATCCAAATCCCGCAATAAAAATAGGCCCTTGAATTCTTTGAAAAACCGGTTAAAAAAGGCTACCCTCGACAAATAATCAAAAGGGATTCGATAAAATCATCTCTCAAAAAACCCTAAGAGGTATCAAATTATTATGCTAAGGCACAAAAAGCAAAGGGGTTTTCAATCGACATCGAACCCTCGAAAAACCCAATGGGTAAACAATACATGCTAAAGCATAAAGAAATTGTTACTAAGTCTTTTAAGACGAAAGAGGTAAGTAATATCCATCTTTTAGAGGCCATATCGGGCAAATATAAAGAGCATAAGGGCCAATACACTTAGAGTTTGAGATCTTGTTCTCACTCAATTCGAACCTAAGGGTTTCACTATTCCGAGCTCAAATAAAACTAACTTTAATATAGCTCCAGGATTCATCATTATTTGATATAAAATCTTAAGAGGTCTGTTATTATAAGTTCAAAACATACTCGAACTCGATTATAAAAGTAGTGCAATTATGGCTTCGATCAAGCCATCCGAAATCAAAATCCTGGATATATTGTTGAGCTTGGGGACTCACCTTCACTTAACTAAAAAACCTAAGGGTTTGTTCTACTCTAAGTTCGAGCTAGCGCTCGCTCGATTATAGAGGTTGCAACAACAAAATTTTCACAAGGCAAAGGCGAAACAAAATTTATCACAAATGAAAAATCATAGACAAAACGGGAAGAAAGGGAATCGTTCATATAAGCAAAGTATTTACAAAGACCACACAGGGTCTTACACAAAAACTCCAAAAGGAAAAAAGAAGAAAAAAATCCTAAGTGCCTAGTCCGCCTCGGGAGCCGCTTTTTCGGAATATTCATCTTCATCTCCTCCACTCTCGGATCCACTCGCGGAGTCTTCATCATCGGAAAGCAAAGCTTCAGCCTCGGCCTCCAACGCCTTCGCATTCTCAATATCAGCAATGAGGTCGAAGCCACGAGCATGTACCTCCTCAAGAGTCTCTCTCCGAGACTGGCGCCTAACATACTCGATGACACAAGACAATTTAACCTTAGAAGCAACAGAAATCTCATTTTCCCCAGTGTTACAAGTTTCGGCGTCAGCTCGGTAAGAGGCCATGAGCGCCTCCGCCTCAGATGTGGCCCTTGCAAGCTCAGAGGCCAACCGAGCCTTGAGCTCTTCGATCTTCTTGGCCCGGACCAAGCTCTCCTCATTCACATTTTGGAGTTGACACTCAACCGAGGAAAATTGGGCCTGAACCGCATCTTTCTCTGAGGCCAGACGGTCCATGTGCTGCTTCCACCCTAAAGTCTTCGCTTCTTTCGTCTTAGCCTCCTCACGAGGCTGCTCAACCAATTCAGCCTTCTACTGAGCTTGCAGGTTCAAACTGTTAGTTGCCAATATCAAAGTTAATACATAAGAAAGCTCCCAAAAATTTACATTACCCGTTCGATGAGCTCGGTCTGATCTTGATGGGCTCTAATCAGTTCGGCTGGAAGGCTCCAGATATCCTCTTCTTTATGCACATAGAGGAGTTTGAGGGCGTCTCTCTCCTCCATGAGCTTGTTGAGTTCAGCCTCACATCGGGTCAGCTCAGCCCGATATTTGGAAGACGCTTCTCGATGGAGCACCGTAGCCTGTACAGAAAGGAAGGAAATCAGACTTAGAAAAATAAGAATAAACGCAAACATGATAAATGGACTAAAACTTACTTGGTTCATAAGCCATTGAGCCTCATCAAAAAAGAGTGATGCATCCAGGTGAGGAACATTATCCACCCCCGCGAAGCAGCTGCGGAATATATCATCCCCTTCGAGGGATGTCCCCACAACGAGGGTCCCCATGGATCGGGCATCCCCAAACTATCCTTCAGAGAATGTGGGGCCGGGCGGCGAATCATCAATGTTAATTTCCCCAAGCAAGTCACTTGGGGCATTCTCTCCTCTTTGAAGAGCCTCAGAACCAGACGCTTCTGGCACACCCGTCGGTTGTGCATCCCGACAGGAGGTATCATCAACACCCAAAGATTCAGGGACTCTGCTCGGACCTTCCTTCAAGAACACCTCGGTCCGTGGCTGAACCTCTTCGACCGTTGCTGGGTCAACAGTTTTCAAAGCTTTAGTGCTTCCCCTCTTCTAAACCACCAGCGGGCAGTCGGCATCCTCTCCCTCCTCGTCTTCCTCCCGTAGTTGTTGGACTGCATCGGCAGAAAGAATGAGGGGATCAATTTTTGACTTTCGAGCCTTGCTCTTCTTAGGCTTTGGAGTATCAGGAGGAGAGGCCCTCCTCCTCTTCTTTTCTTTAGTCGGCTTCGGAACCTCTTCTTCCTCGGGTGGAGGCGGCCTCATGGCGACATTTTCTTCGAGACCTGTATGAGAAGAAATCAAGTTAAAAAGAGTATTTCACAGGAAATCACCAAACATAGACAGAGGAACTTACCATGATTATTGGCCTCCCATCGGCTCCAGATCACTCCACGAGCACTCACCATACGAAGAGGTTGAAGCCAGTTGTCGAACCCAACCTACAAGGTTTGTAACTGCACCAGGAAACTAGGAGGAAGTTGAACCATAAAGAAGAATATGGATGAGAAGAGGTAAAGGAAGCATAACAAATAATCAAACGTTATCGGTGAGATTCTACTTACGCTTCACGTTCCATTCTTCGGAGAATGGCATCTTCTCCGCAGGGATCAAGTCGGAGGTCCTGACTCGGACAAACTAGCCCATCCATCCTCGGTCTTTATCCTCATCTATGCTCAAGAACAGCACCTTCGTGGCCTGGCGTTGAAGCCTTATTAGTCCACCCCGATAAAGACGAGGTCTATATACCCTAATGAGATGGTCGAGGGTGAAAGACATCCCCTCGACCTTGCTCGTGAAGAATCTGAGCAAAATTACAATACGCTAAAAAGAGGGGTAGACCTGGCCTAGGGTTACCCGGTATTGGCAACAAAAGTTGAGAATTACGGGATCGACGGGGCCCAATGTCAAAGGGTAAGTGTACACACTTAAGAACCCTTTCACATGAGTGGTGATGTCCTCCTTGGGGGTAGGAATCGCCACTTCTTTATCCTCCTAGTGGCAGCCTTTTTTCACCTGCTCGAGATCACCTTCGGATATCGAACAGATGAATCTAGACATGGGTTCACATCGGTGGGGAACTGAAGAGGGGTTTTTGTCTTTGAAGTCGGAAGTAAGTTCGCATGGCCCGGGAATGCACTCTTCTATGCGTGGCTCCATCGGTGTTTTGTCGCCGGTTGGCTGCGATGAGGAGGCCTTTTCTTTTTGAGGGATAATCTTTGATGTTTTTTCCATTGCTATATGAGGTTTAAGAAAGAAGAAGGCGGAACTTTTGTTTTAATAAGGGATTGACAAACGGAAACTGGCAAAGATGACGAACTTGAAGAGAATAGAAGAGCTTTTAGAGATTAGAAGGAGTTTTGGAAGTAAAGTTTGAGAAGATTCTGAAGATGATCTATATATAATGGCCATTTCGACGGGTTGAAAGCATTAGTGGCTGACCATCAACTGGCATTAATTAATGACCTTGGGAACTGTGCAGACACGACGCTTCAATCACTTCTGTCGTTTACGTCACAAGATTGACGTCATAATTGATTGAGGTATTAAATCAGAATCTCAAGTTTATTTCTTCTCGTTACACTCCAAAAAAAAGGGGACTATCTGTATACGGTCAAATCGGACATACCCGATTTCATTGGCAGGGGAGTTACCTCGAAGGGTAGCTCTATAATAGATCAAGCTCGAGCCCAAAGATAGAACATCGGACCTGGCGATCGAAGTGTTCGTTGAGACCGAGGCCAGCAACAATCTAGACCAAGCATAACTGATTTCGAGTAAGGCGTGACAACGGATTGGCGAGATATCAGGAGCCGGTCGAAGATCACGGCGGGAATCCCGGAACAGATCAAATCAAAGAGGTTATTGATGCCAATCATGAGATTTATTTATGTTATTAGAATTGTACCTTATTGAGGATTTCTCTATTATATAAAGAGGGGTCCCATTCATTTGTAAAGGATCATAATCACTTTTCACTGAGAATAATACACACATTCGCTGCTCTCTTTATTTTTACTGTTCATTTCTGCTTATTATTGTTCATAAGAACTGTTCCGTTCTCTACTATTTTAATTACCCCCACCTCGAGACTATCTCGAATCAAGGTCGACGCACTGCTTTCACACTGATTTGATTTATTTTATTGTCCTACTTATCTATTTAATTTATTATTTATCAATTGGTATTGGATTAAATCACGTGTCCGTAAAATCACAATATAATTTTAGTTGTTACTCGATTTTAGGGTAAACAATTAGCCAATTCATAAGATACTATCAAAATTAGGTTGCTCATAAAATGCTACCAGATTTAACCCTAAATTCTATTCTTATGACAAAATGACTGATTTAGCTTCCTTCTTTCTACTTCGTGCTTCTCCTGCCAAATTCGCCTGGCAATAAGATTTTCTATATGAGAACATGACACCATGAAACCAGAAAAAAAAACACAGTACACTAAAAGAATAAACTGTAAGGGTGTAAGTCATTTTATAGACTTTTTCTTTATTTGTACGTATGATTCACCATATTTTGCAGATTCTCGATCAAAAAATATCTAAATACAATTAATCTTCAAAATGGATTCAATTGCTTTTCCATTTATTACCCATTTTTATTATACTAGTTAGACCAAATTCATTTATTAAAAGTCATTGAAATTCCCTTAAACGTGAACCTGAAAGCTTAGTTTTTGGAAATTGGAATTTATTTTGATTGGGTATTATTCGAATAGAATATTAGGTACATTAACTTTAATGAGTTTGAATCTCAGTTTTGAGATAAAGTGGTGGTGATTTGAGGTGGTTTGAATAGAAATTTAAGCCAAATTCGAAGTACACAAGACGAACATGAAAGAGTATATATGTGTAGCTCAATGTGTATCACATATGTATCAAATGTATATCGGTTGTGTATCCCTGTATATCCATGTATACCTATACGTGAGATACATGTTATAAGATATATATGTTGCACATAAATTTTTAAACTTGAGTTCAACTACAAATTTGACTCAAAACTAGTCAAAATTACCTCCAATATTCCTTAAATTTTATTATTGCTTCTTTTATGTGTTTCAACAAATTTTGACTCCAAATTAACTCCAATCTATCTCAAATTTTATATATTGCCTTATTTTATGTGTTTCATCTAATTCCAAAATACCTATTGAAAATAGTTGTTTAATTTTTTGCCTAGATTTTTTAAATATTGTATATCGTTGCCAACTCTTTATGGCTATCTCTGGTAGCATGATTTAATGACTAATTGCTGGGAGATATTATCTATTTGTGGTTGTTCCTGTAGTTTTCTCCTCCTCCTCCTCCTCCTCTTCTTCTTCTTTTTTTTTTTTTGTTTAAGTTGTAGTAGGTAGCACTTTTAGTTTATGTCCCATGCATTTGTAGAGAGTTATTTCGCCTATCAAAATTTTATCTATTGAAAATATAGAGAATTTTTAGTACTTTTTATTTTTAATTTTTATTATGTCACATTGGCCTGAGATGAGTTTAAATGATTGAACCCGGTGAGGATTCATAAAACCTTCTCCATCACTGTGGACACAGTTCGCTGAAATATTCCGCAGCTTCTTTGCTGGTTCAAATGCAGTAGGTACATATGTTTCAGTATTTTATGCCATTGTTGGACAGAAAGTCTACATGTTTGGGAATGTTCTTGTTTCCTATTCCTTTAAGATTGAAGCGTACTTATTGTTATTGTTGACTTGTACTAGGTGAAAGTCTCATATATGATTATCAGGATCAATTAAACTATTTTGCCTAAAGTTTACGTTTGTTTTGAAGTTCGTAAAATTGAATTTGTCCATTAAGATTGTATTATCAATGTCTAACTCTAAATTGTATTTTCTTTTTAAAAATCGGTTATAATTTGGAGTGATGTTTAATGAAATTAGGCAGAGGAATTTTTTGATGCGAATCCAAATTTAATCAAGTTTCGATGCGGATATCAAACACCAAGTAGGAAATCAAGAAAAGAAAAGAATAGTAGGACAACCAATTATGAATCATTTTCCATTCTCACCTCGTTGTCCTCACTGCAATTTAAAGTGAAAACCAGCATGAAAATCTTGAAAAAGCAAAAAAAGAAAAAGGATGAAGCAAATGGCATATTTTTACATTCTCAATAGTTAAATTCGGATTGTAACTAGGTTTATGCTGCCAATAAAGCAAAGCACCCCATTTTTGGTCTTTGAGCTGTCATTCTCAAGGTAAAGATTTACCTTAGCTTGTACCAAACATTTTACCCTCTTTTTTTTCCCTACAGAAATTCTTGTTATTGAGATGAATAATTAATAATACTTTGCAATATTCGCAAGCTTCAAAAGGGTCCACAAAATCACCCCTTTGAAGTAACCAAAACAAAAAGAAAAAAAGTGAAAAGGCAAAAGAGATTCTTAATTCTTAGCTAGCTTTTTCAACTTGACAAGATCATCTTCCCACTTTTATTCTTAAAAATAAAAAAACTTCTTATGAGAACTTCTCTTACAATAATTGAGAAATTAAGCTTTTATAACTATTGTAGCCACTTATACTAGCTAATCCATATTTTATTAGTAGTAATTCTTTCGGTACCAACTAAAGTGAATAGTCTTTCAGCAGTGAATGAAGAGCTTTATTGCATTGTATCTTCTTGCCTTTTTTTTTTTTTCCTTTTCTGGACTTTTAGGGCTTTTTGAGTATAAAATAAAAAATCCTTCATTCCCAAACTTAATGTATTAGTCAATGAGTCTTAACTTGTGTCTACCGTCAATGTAAATAATTTTTTTTATATCTGATTATTTTCTAAAAGATATTTATAGATAACCTTTCAACAATATGGAGATTCTTTATCTTGAAAATAAGAAAAATTATCTGCTAAAACAATTAAAAATGACACGCAAAAATTATTTACAACTTTTGTATATATATAATTTAAACTCTTAGACAATTCCAAAACATCTCCGGTTTCATCTCATTTTGATTGATACCACCTAGATACTTACCTTTCATGTCCTTCATTATGCAAATTTTGCTAAGCAAGGATGACCATGTACAAATAAAATTGAGCATTGTTATGCTATAGACACTTTTTCCCCTTCCCCAATATTTAAGTGAACATCATTGATAATATATAATATGTTGTCTATCACTAACTGATAAGAGTTTAATTCTCTCCTTTAATCGTACAAAAATATTTGCATAACTAGATCGCGTATAAGATTAATACATGTAAATCTCTGTAGTGAACATTGGTTAATAACCTAATAAACAAAAAGGATAACTAACCTACTATCACAATTAAAATTGTACCGAAGATGTAAAAATCTTTACACAGTTAGCGTATATAAATTAAATTCTGATAATACTCTTGGATGCCGACTCTCCATGTCCTTCATTATGCAAAACTTGCTAAGCTAGGATGATTATATGTGTGCAATAAATAAATTGAGCAATAAGTGTTTAAGTGAATTTTATTGATAAAGAGTATGTTTAGCCTTTAAGGTAGAGACTTCTCATCGATAAGTCAAATTTGTCTTGTTCATTTGGTATTGATAGCATTAATTCATGTGACCAGATGAAGAGGCATCACACACTATACTTTTTGGAACTTTAATTAAGACTCAAATTAACAAAACTAAGCACGAATTGTTGTACATGTATATAGCATGGATCACGTGAAATCATGAGAAGCAAATCTTAATAGTAACGATAATGAGAATGCTGTCTAAATTACGTTTTATCCTTTCTACTGTGTAAGAGAGAAAGATGTTTGCTTCATAGGAGCCATTCATAGGACCAATTCCAAACCTCTTCACAACTTTAGACCCCATTAGAAGCAAGGAACTTGATTCATACCACCTTTATACTATTTCCAAGATTTATATAAACCCCTCTCATAGGTTCATCAATACACAGCAGTTCTTATAATTACTACTTGGCTTTTCTAAAACCCTACCAATTTTTAATTCCTTTGAAATGGCTCATGTTAACCAATTGACTGAAAAGGGAGCCATGAACCCAGTGACTAACGATTCAGCTGCTGCTGCCAACAGGATGCATCCAATGAGTCATGATCATATGGTGCCTAGTACTGGCCATCACGCAAGTTCTGGCCATCACATCAACCCTCTGAATGCTCAGATCAATCCTGTGATGAATCATCCCGTGGTCAAACCACTGAGTCATGACATGGTACCATTGAATTTGTGCGACCATTTCATTTAAATGCTTTGAACCTTTTTTAGTTATTATGTCGTAAAATGTTTCTCATATGTAGGTTCTATTCTTTTTCATGAGCCAAAAACATATAGATATGCACCGTATAACCTTTTTCTGAGGTCACTCTTTAAATTATTTCTCCAGTAGTCTAAATTTCGCCTTTAAAGTATATAGTTGAATGAGTTTCTCTTGTTGCAAACAAATTTAACAAACTAGGCTAAAGTCGATATAATTTAAATAGTGCCCTCAAAGAATGCCATTTGTTCAAATGCGCCAATTCTTTTTTTGGGGATTTGGATTGAAGTGAGGTCCGAACTCATAATCTTTACCTACTCTAATACTTATTATATATGTTGAATTGTACCAATGAATTTAAAATTTTAAGCTATTAGCAATAACACAATTTTAATTACTTAATTATATATTATGGCTCAACAGGTACCAGCTGTTGCTCATAATACTCATATCAATCCACGGACTACAAATCGAATTCACCCGAGGAGGGGTGATCATCATCTCTTCTTAACATCTGATGATAATGCAATGATGAAGCACATTGAGGATACTCATTCCCCAGATGGCCGTGACTTTGATGTCAAACCTCTTCTCCATACCATTGAGGATATTGTGCATCGTGTTCCTGCTATTCCTGGCCATCTTCATGTATGTATCATCTCATTTTTCTTGTTATCAGAACAAAGTTTTTCTACGTGAACCGATAAGGTTTGTGATGGAGTGGTAATCACTCCTTTATCCTTGAACACATGTCTCGAGTTCGAGTCCTGGATATGGGGTCTCCTTTGTTAGGGAGCGCTTTACCCCTAACGTGGGACTTCGGGGCGCGAACCCGGATTTAATCCAGCCCTAATGCAGATACCGGATACCGAATGAAAAACCAAAAAAAAAAAAAAAATTCTACATGATCTTTTGTTTGTTTTTGTTTTGGATATTATAGGGAGGTCAAGCTCAAGCACATCTGGAAGCATTGGAGGAGAAGGTTCCCCACAGTGGACTTTCTGAAATACTCAACTATTTGGCATATCCTATACATAGAATTTCTATGGAGGTAAGTGCATTAAAATTTAAATACATCTCGCTTTGCTATTTATATCCCAATATTAATAATTCGATACTACTTAACATTTTTAAACTTGGACTACTTGTAATTAAGAGAAAAAGTTCAATTATCATTTTTATATTCTATTTTCAAGCTGGTCAATGTGTTAATAGATACAAGTAATTTTGCCATAATTTGGCTGCACTGAAATTAAATCATGCAAACCATTTGATTTAGAAAAGGAAAAAGAGGATTTCATGACTAGAAAAATAAGACATAATAACCTGCTACAACGGGTTATAATGCACCGATTCTTTTTTTTTTTTTTTTTTTTTTTTTTTTTTTTTACATTGAGCGGGTATAAGTAAAATCCTTATTGGAAGTCTCCTAGCTAGAGTCAAATATTTGAGATGAATTTGATGGTTGATGTGAATGTAATTATGGTACAGTTGGTATCCAAATGTGCTAACAAAGAAGACCCGCACTCAACAACAATGGCGTTGCTTCACTCGCTCACAACCTACGCCTGGGATACAAAAGTAGCAATAACATTTGCAGCCTTTGCTCAGCAATATGGTGAATTTTGGCTACTTGTTCAACAATATCCAACAAATCCTCTGGCCAAGTCAGTTGCAATCATTAAGGAAATTCCAGAAATCATGGAGCGCACCGATGTTCTTAAGCCAAAATTTGATGCAATCTCTGATCTGATCAACAAAATGTTGGATGTCACAAAGTGCATTATCGAGTTTAGAGACATTCGAACATCTCATCATCAGTATGCTATCACCCAAGAATTGGAAATGTTGATCAATACTGCCCATATTTCCACTGCTTCCTACTGGACCATAAGGGCCGCTGTCATGTGTACAGCCATCATTTTGAATCTCATTGCCACCGGCCACGAGTATGTTTTCTAAACCACTTTTAACTTCTATAAGCTGACGGTATACATTATCATGCCGCATATGCGATAACTACAACTAACGTATGAGTGAACTCC
Organism: Nicotiana knightiana; assembly: GCA_005239525.1. NCBI lineage: Eukaryota > Viridiplantae > Streptophyta > Magnoliopsida > Solanales > Solanaceae > Nicotiana > Nicotiana knightiana. The sequence continues at coordinate 30,237 of ML418856.1, read as the reverse complement.
TTTCTAACTTGGGTAGTCAAGCTAAAAAACAACTCTAATATTGACAACACAATGATAGAAATATTAACAATAAAGTGTTATTTCTCCATTTTGACAATTTACCATGTACTTTGTGAATGATAAAGGTTCTTGATGAATATGTGTTTTAGGTATATGTCCACAACATCCGAGACTTGGGAGATATCTAGTTTGGCTCACAAGCTTGCCAACATATTGGATCTCCTGAGAAAGGTTCTTAACCAATGTTACCAAAAGATTGGTAAGTTGGATCTCATTAGCTCATGAGTGGCATTTTTACTTAAATTGATGTTTAAAAAACAAACTAGGATATTTTAAACACTAAGCACACATTCTTGTTTGTGAATTGTGATATAGAGGAGAAGAGGCAACATGATGCATTTGAAGCACTTTTGCGACTTCTGAAGACACCCCACATTGATAACATGAAGATACTGTCAATCTTGATTTACTCCAAGGATGACCAGCTCCCACTTTTTGATGGAACTCATAAGAGAAGGGTTTGTACCAATCACTACTACCAGATTATCAATTAATATCTTCAAGAGATTTACTTAATAATATATAAATACACTCTTGTTTACGACAGGTAAATCTTGATGTGCTTAGGAGGAAGCATGTTTTACTTTTGCTGTCAGATCTCGACATTGCACTAGAAGAGCTCTTTATTCTCCATCATATGTACGCTGAATCAAAGGCACAACCAAGTAGGCCTGAGAGTAACTATGAGGTTGTTTGGATTCCTGTAGTTGACAAAAGAGTAACACCATGGACTGAAGCAAAGCAAATGAAATTTGAGCAAGTCCAAGATTCTATGCCTTGGTACTCAGTAGCTCATCCTTCTATGATTGATCCTGCAGTCATCAGATATATCAAAGAGATCTGGGGATTCAATAAAAAGCCTCAGCTTGTTGTTCTTGATCCTCAAGGTAAAGAAACAAACAACAATGCATACCATATGTTGTGGATTTGGGGAAGTTTGGCATTTCCCTTTACTAAAGCTAGGGAAGAAGCTCTATGGAGAGAACAAACTTGGAATATTGAACTATTAGCTGACTCCATTGATCAAAACATATTTACCTGGGTAAGTTAAACTCTCTTAAACATTATAACTACCATTTTTGTTTTTAAAAATTATGGTTCGGGTACTACTTTTAATCAATTAAGACTTTCAACGTATTACTCTCACATACACATAGATGATAAGGTATCATCATCTTCAAAGTTTAAATTATCTCTTTTTTTCCCATGCAGATTGGGGAAGGCAAATGCATATGCTTGTATGGAGGAGAAGACATCGAATGGATCAGAGCTTTCACAACTGTGACAAGAGCTGTTGCAAATGCAGCCGGTATCCCTCTAGAGATGCTGTACGTGGGTAAAAGAAATCCAAAGGAAAGAGTTCGCAAGAACAGCGCAATAATCCAAGTTGAAAACCTAAGCCATGTGGTGCAAGACCAAACTCTTATTTGGTTCTTTTGGGAAAGGCTAGAAAGCATGTGGCACTCAAGGACTCAACAAGACATCCCTGGAGAGACAGACCCAATTCTTCAAGAAATCGTCACCATTTTAAGCTATGATGGAAGTGACCAAGGATGGGCTGTTTTTAGCCGCGGATTGGCGGAAATGACTCGAGGTAAAGGTGATCTGATGGTGCAAATTATGAGAGGATTTGAACGTTGGAAACATGAAGTCACAGATATCACCGAATTTGTTCCTTCAGTGGACCGTCAACTTCGTGCTCTTCATACTCCGCACCATTGTACACGTCTCATATTGCCTGGAACCACTGGTCATATTCCTGAGAGAGTGGTTTGTGCTGAATGCAGCCGTCCGATGGAGAAGTTTATCATGTACAGCTGCTGCATTGATTGAGCATCTTTATTAATTGCTCCCAGAGGACCATATGTTTGAATAAAATTAGTTACTACTAGTTCTAGTCCTCTTGAGAGTCTTTTAAGTATTGCTCTTACTTAATTAACAGTATGCTTAGAATAAAATGCCATGTGCTGGCTTTTTGATGTACTTGTTTTGAGATTTGAGTGTGTGATCCATGTAATTCTATAGCGTTATGCAAGAGTGAAAATAAATCTGGTTTCCAATTGATAAAGTGTGTTTCTTAGTTTTGTTTACCCTAAAAATCTGAGTAACAATTAAACTTATGTTGAGGTCTAAAAGATATGTAATTTAATCCACTACTGATTGATAATCAAGAAGATAAGTGTGCGAATTAAGTGAGAAAGATAGATCAAACCAGTGTATGAGCAGGCCTCTACCTCGAGCCAAGATAACCTCGAGAAGGCTTCAAATGAACAATAGAATAAAGTAAAGGGAAAAGAGCAATTCTGAGAGATGAGCACAAAAAGTAAGATTGTATATTCTTTGTCAATGATTGATGGTGTTTACAAATGAATCGACTCCTCTTTATATAATAGGGGAGTCCAAAATAAGATAAATTTCTATTTCTGGCAAGGAATCTAATTTGTACATCTGTCTAACGGATTCCATTCCGGAATTTACACCTTGATCTTTGTGCCATTAAGGAATTCCACCATTCTGTTATAGATCTATAACGGCACTATCCCGAGGTAGGCTTTACTCGGCCTCTAGTGTTAAGGGTTTTGATCCTCGAACCTTGCATTTCGTTACTAGTCTCGAGCTTGTTCTACCAAACTTGTTTTATCCATTCAAACCTGGGCTCGGGGTAACCTCTCGAGCCTCTGAAATCGAGCGTACTTGATTTCGACCGTATACAAATAGTGTTGATACCCAATTTTTTCCTATATATATATATATATATATATATATATATCTCCAAAACAATGCATGAGCATTAATTAATATTTTTTCATAATTTCTGCATTTTAAGGGATTTTTTAATTAATTTTCCCAGTATTTGTTATATAAATAATTACTAATTGCATCACAAATAATTTTATAACAATCTTATGACCCAATTTCACGACTTATATTTATACTAAGACTAAATATTTCATAAATAGCCACATTTACATTTTTAGTTATAATTGCAATAATAACCCATGCATGCATTATTACATTATGCCAACAGAAAATAGATTTTTATATTTTTATAATGTTGATTAATTATTTTAAATTATTTTAAATCATTTTATGCATCAAAATCATTTTTATAATATGCTAATTACTTCTACAACTTATTTTTACTAATTAATTGGGTATTTAACAAATAGCCCTTTAATCCATTTTAATTCTCGGACCTAACCTATTAAACCAGCCTAAACATTAAAAAAAAATACCAGCCCAAAACCCCCAAGCCCAATTATGTGCCTACCCGACCCAAAGACCTCGCCTAATCGTGGTTGTTGATCTCTAAGATCAACAATCCACGTTATTTCTTATTTTTTTAATCCTAAGGCTAACCCTAACCCCCCATACCCCTTTTCTTCTGCCGTGACTGCCTTCCCTAATCTCTCCATTCTCTCTCTAATACCCCCTGAAACCTAGCCAATGTCACCTGCAAAACTCCCCGTCTATGGGGTTTCTATGTATTTTTCGGCTTTTGCCGGCCTGTTACATCTTCTGGTTGTTGGACTTCATGGAATTCTAAGAGAATCTCAAAGAGATTCAACCGGTTTTGTTCGAAACTTCTCTCACAAGCCTGTATATGGCCACTCTCATTTGTGAGTACTGTTTCTTTCCTTTTTTTAGTTTAGATCTATGGTTTTGGACCGAGTTTCTTTCATCTCTGCTATTTTTTTAAAAAGCCTGGTCTTATAACTACTTAGATCTGTTCAGATCCTTATAGATCTAAAGCATTTCGAGTGTTATTTGGTATTTTTTCTCAAATATTTTCTGTTTTGGTTAATACTATTTCGATTCCATTACTTTTTCTGAAATTAGGGTTCATCCTAAGTTTCTTCAAAAAGGTTTTTCTAACTACCAAGTGTTGAACCTGATTATTTCTTTACTGATTTGATTAATTTTCGTGTATATGCTTGAACCCTAAGTGTTTCTGTTTGTGACACTGATTTCTTCAATTTTTTCCCGTTATTGTGTTTATTTCTGTTAACCAGTTATATTGATTGACTCTATTTAGCGTTCGAATGATTTTTCCTGTTAAAAATAGTATTTTCTATGATTTTTCACCCATTTCCTTATTTGTGACTTTAATTAGTAATACTTGCCTTATTTGAATTATCAGTCTGACTTAAGGGGCTTGATTCACTCCTATCTTATATAACATTGATTTCTTGCCTTATTTGAGCCCTAGTTCTGTACCGTTAATTGACTCTCCCTAATTTAAGGGGTCTCTTCCGAATTTCTCTATAGGAATTGATTCCCTAACTGGCTGATTGATTTTATTTGATTACCATTGTTTTACGAACTGTGATTTCCTATTTACCTTATTTGTTTTACCTCACTAAGTGTTATATATATATATGCTTCTATTCTGATTCTTCAATACACGAACAATAGTTCACAAACGCACTCATACACTTTGCTCTCATCTCTCTGCTACTTACTTTAACTGGTATTTTCCTATTCAAAATGTCATTTATTATGCTATGAAGCCTGAACCTATGTGCTCTCTCATTTGTTGCTTTACTTCTACTGAATCCATGCCTTTTCTGTATTTCACTTAGCATGTCTACTTCTGTGTTTAACTCTATATCTTTCCTGTTTATTGCTTTAATCAGCATGTCTATTTCTGTGTTTAAGCTTCAATCGTTTCATGTTTATTGCCTTAAACCATCATGCTTACTTAGGGATCTAGACTTTTATCCTTCCTGTCCATTGACCTCAACTGGTATAACCACTTTTGTGCAATTAAATCCCTATCATCTCTAAGAACTGTTAGCATGACCACCCCTCAATTTAAGTTCTATGTTCTTCCTGTCTACTGCTTTAAGTCAGTATGATTACTTCTGCTATGTGCTCTGGCTCTTTAAACTTATGTGTTTACTGTCTATTGCTTCTAATTAGCATCCCTAGATCCTCTTGATTGTTATGGAAGTTGGCTGATAATATGTCAATTTGCTTGGTGTTGACCAACATGCTTTTGTTTCTGATTGGTTAACTAATGAACTAAGCTAAATCTAAGTGATGGGTTAGTATTCTGTTTTGATGATCTAACAAACTTTTATGTAAAGAACCAGATAAAGGACCTGATGTGTAACCAACACAATCAGTCAGCATGAACTCAAGAAATCTGGGCAGTGTACATCTGAACTCACAGGAAACAGAATAGGGACCTGATCCCTTAACATTCTCACTGACGGAAGTACAGGTCAACTCTACAGCTGGAAAGCTGTGACAGAAAAGTGACTGCCTGCAACTGTACACGCTACATTGCAGTAATAGTGCAACAGTCACTTCCCATTTGTTGAAGATTGTACCAACTAAGCATGGGCATCCTTCTTGGGATGTCCTAGGGATATAATATCTTGTTTGAAGACAAACACGATATTCACTTTAGCATTTACTAACATTCTCTCAAGCATTAAAGAGTTGCTCTTGCATTGAAGGCTCAAGTGTGTCAAGAACAAGAAGACAACTCCACTAAGACAGACCAGTTTCACTACGTGTCTTTAGGTGTCCTTAGTTGAGTTATAATCTTGTGTTTTGCTTTCTATTGTATCCTATCTTTCTTTCTTAGAAGATTTGTTTTAGGAAACTCAAAATCATAAACCATCCGTGTTTGTGTTGTGACTAGTGTAGTCATAAGTTAAAGTCTTTGTAACTAGTGAGTAACAAAGTGGCTTATAATAGGTGTATTACAAGTTAGTGTGTTGAAGTCTTTGTAAGAGAGTCATTACAAAGTGTCTTATAATAGTTGAGATTACAAGTTAGTGAAGTTGAAATCCTACCAGTGTAGGTCGTGGTTTATGTCCCCTTAAGTTGGGATTTTTCCACGTAAAAATCTTGTGCCTCTTTTACCTACTGTCTCTATCGATAACTCTGAGGGAACTGATAAAGGACCAGGTCTCTTTACAGTTTGTGGAGCCCTAGAGACTATCAATTGGTATCAGAGCAGGTTCTTCTAAAAGGTTAACACCTAGAAAGGATCTGTAATGGCTGCTCCACCAAACTTTGAAGAAGGACAGTCAACATATCGACCTCCTAGATTCAATGGTCAATATTACGAGTGGTGGAAAACTCGTATGCACGACTTTATAATGGCTGAAGATTTCGAACTACGGGATGCCATTTGTGACGGTCCACACGTCCCTATGAAGAAGGTTGGAGAAGATGGGCCATTGGTGCCTAAAACAAGGAAAGAATATAGTGAAGTTGGTAGGAAGGCTATTGAGAAGAACTTTCGTGCCAAGAAAATCTCGGTATGCGGTATAGGACCTGATGAGTACAACAGAATCTCAGCCTGCGAATCAGCAAAGGAGATATGGGAGGCTTTACAAACTGCTCATGAAGGAACTACTCAGGTCAAGCAGTCCAAGATTGACATGCTGACAACTGAGTACGAGGTCAAGCAGTCCAAGATTGACATGCTGACAACTGAGTACGAGCTGTTCCGAATGAAGGATGATGAGTCTATACAAGACATGCATACTAGATTCACATCCATCATAAATGAGATTCACTCTCTAGGTGAGATAATTCCCGGAAAACAAGCTGGTTCGGAAGATTCTGAGTGTCTTACCTGGTTCTTGGGAAAGCAAAGTGAATGTTATTACTGAAGCAAAAGACTTACAAACTCTAACAATGGATGAGTTGGTTGGGAATCTAAAGACATATGAGTTGAAGAAGAAAAAAGACAGTGAGAGAAGAGAACCGAAAAGGGAAAAGAACCTGGTTCTAAAAGCTAAAGAAAATGATTCAAGTGAAGAAGATGGTGACATGACTTATCTTACTAAGAGATTTCAAAAGATGGTTAGAAGGAATGGGGGTATACCAAGAAGAGGTAGTTTACGAAAATCAAGGAACTGTGATCTCTGCCACAAGTGTGGAAAACATGGACACTTCAACAAAGAATTTCCACTATTGAAGCAGGATCCCTACAAGCACAACGCTGATAAAACAGCCAAGAGGAACCAGGTTCCCGACAAACGATTCAGTCAGAAGAGTGTTGTTGATCATGTTGTGAAGCAAGCTCTGGCTGCCTAGGGAGATTCCTCTAGTGAATCAAAAGAGGAACCAAAAGCAGGCAACAGTTCCATGATGGCAGTAGAGAACGAGGCGAAGGAGTATGATTCACTGTTCGCGCTAATGGCACAGTCTGATGATGATGAAGAAAGTGAAAATGATGAGGTAAATTTCAGGGATGTTCAGAGAAATCTGAAATCCTACTCCTAAAAGAATTTAATGTCATTAGAAAATGTTCTTATTGATGCTTACTGCAGCCTAGTTGATGATAAAGATTCATTAATCATAGTGCTAGGAGAAACTGAACAGATTAGAGATGATCTAGTTATTTGTGTGGTAGATTTAAAAGAAACCATAAGTGAGCTTGAAAAAGAAAAAGAATCTCTAACTTGTAGACTAAACAATATAGAAAATGAGAGAGATGATTTGATGGTGGTTGTTGTGGACCTAAAAGAGACCATAAGCAATTTCGAGAAAGAAATAGAAGCTCTTGGTGAAAAAATAAATAGTGCAGAAGATGAGAGAGATGATCTAACTGTAGTGGTAGTAGACTTTGAGGAAACAGTGGAGAACCTGAACACTGAGAAGAATACTTTAGCTGAGAAAATAAGTGTTGTTCAACAAGAAAGAGATGATCTTTTGGTAGTGATCACTGACCTAGAGGAATCAATTGAGGAACTCAAACTAGAACATAGAAAAGTGACCATAGAAAAAGGGAAGGAGGTAGCCAGTGAGAAATATATTAAGCTTGAAAAGGAAATAACTGATGTCAAAACAAGTCTGTGCTGTGAACTTGAGAAAAACAAGCAACTTCAAGTTGAAATGGTTAAACTGAAAATAGATCTTGATAAATCACCAAAATGGACCTGGTCCACAGATGTTGTCACTGCCATGTACTTGAAAAACAGTGGAAACAGGCAAGGGGTCGGGTTCCAAAAGGAGAAAATTCCTTACAACCTTCACAGCAAGTATGTCACTGTCCTAGACAACTGGCTCTGTACCTACTGTGGGAACAATGGGCACTTTAAAGAAAGTTGCCCTGTCAGAGCTCAATCTTTTCAGAAAAACAAAGTGTTTGCTGACAAAGTGACTCAACCATGGGGACCAGGTCCCTCAAAGAAAAACAGATTCTTGCTTGCTTGGACTAAGAGAGCTCTTATTCATCCTTTTCCTAACGATAAGGGACCCAAAATTGTTTGCGTTCCCACTTTCGGCTGGTTGTACCGTGCCCATACTCAATGGGATAGAGTCATCAATTTCATTAGGTACCTGTACCATGGTATTTGTCTGACTACCTTCATGCCTCCTTTCTTGTTCTAGGTCCAGGTCTCTGCCATTACGGAGTGTCACTGCCATTACTTGTTTCGGGCCCTGGTCCCTTGGATTTACCTGAGTATCAGC
>ML418856.1:686-21118 GCA_005239525.1 Nicotiana knightiana | reverse complement strand
TGTTTAAACTAAACAAAACTACAAGAAATTGCATAATGGAAATATAAAATAAGAATTACTAAATTGTAGAAATCGTTGTTCTTGCTCTTCAATGGAATTTTTCTTCTTCTCTACTATTAATCCCCGAATCTCCCCATAATTATGTTTTAGGAGTCTATTTATAGGTTTAGGGTGAACCCTAACCGTGTAGGAGACTCCTATTTCAACCGGGAAACATTTAACTCGTCAAACTCGGACTTGGGCGAAACTGGGGACCTGGCGTTTGGTGGCTAACGCCTGGCTAACGCCAGGCAAGGGCTGGCGTTTCAGCCCTAACGCCTGGCTAACGCCAGGGTAGGGCAGGCTGTTTGGCTCTGTCGCCCGGCTCTCGCCCGGGTGCCTCCTTTCGCGTATTTTTCGACGTATTTGCATCATTTTAGCCCCGTTTCCATCTTCGCTTCACCTACACATGAAATAACTCCATTAAGCACATAATAAGTGTAATTTTATCATTAAAGCGCATCAAATGTAAGGTATATCCCATGTTAAACTATGCAATTTAGTCTCGCATCAAAGACACAAGATCACTTTCCACGAGGAGGAGCTGCCACCTGAAAGGTTAAGTCACAACAGGGCAATGCACATCACAGTGCTATGTGAAGACAAGTTCATCGCTAGAGTTTTGATATATGGAGGATCCAGCCTCAACATTTGCCCGTTGACAACTTTGAAGAGGTTGGGAAAGCGTTTACATGAGATACGAGCATGGACTAGAATGTGAAAGCGTTCGATGGGTCTCAAAGGGCCATGATCGGAGAAACTAACCTATGCTTGCAAATGGGTCCTACCTTGTTCGATGTTGAATTCCAGGTGCTCGACATATCCGTCTCCTACAATCTATTGTTGGGATGGCCTTGGATGCACGCCGCTGGATCTGTCGCATCCACTTTGCACCTAGCGGTAAAATTCGAGTGGAACCATCAAGAAGTCATCATCCTTAGAGATTGGAGCAACCCTATTTACACCAGTCAGACTGTTCCGGTGGTAGAAAACAGAAGGAAGTTAGGTGGAGAAACCTACCATTACATCGAGTGTGTTAACACAATTTTAAAAGATAAATGGGGAGTAGAAAAATATAGTGTATGCTGGCATGGGCAAGGTATGAAGTATCTCCAAACCAGTACAACTTAAGTGCCATGGCACAACCTTCGGGCTCAGATATCAGTATACATGGCAGGAATATCGAAATTGGTCGCCACCATGGCATGGCCCATACTACTCTCTTGAGCAACCCGTGCCGCACTTGATTCAGACCTTCCATCAGGCCGATATCATATGGGGATCAGAGGAAGAAGAAGAATTGGCAGCATTGAGGAATTTATTCTTGGAATGATGATATGGACTGCTGTGTGATCGTCGATGAGGAGGAGGAGGAAGGTCCTACCATAAGCTATGGAGAGAGGAGCATTCCTTAAGAACTGAACTGTTAGACCATCAAGGGCCCGACGAGTCCCGGGGTAGCAAGGCTGAATAAGATTGTTTACTTTTCTAAAAAATGATTTCCACTTTTGCATTTTTTTCTTTTGTCTTAAATAATATTTTTCAATGTTCCAAAAACGTTATTTGAGTTATTGAAAATCATTTTGTTTGACATTTTAAATGACTTGATGTTTTATTATTACTATTTTTCTTTCATATCCTTATCCCTATAGCGTTACTATTTCTTATCTTGCTGAACTAACGACTGTGACATGTAACGAGACAACGCAAAAAAAAGAATAGTGATTCAGAAGAAATAGAAGAAGAGGATGTAATACCTGAAGAGATCGTCAGAGAAGTAGAATATTTTTAGAACAAGCCCAAGTCCAACCTGGACGAGACCGAGATAGTCAACTTGGGAGATTCCGAAACTGTCAAGGAAACCCTCATAAGCATCCATTTGTCACCGTCAGAGAAAGAGGAATGCACTCGGTTCCTGAAAGAATATGAGGATATCTTTGCATGGTCATATGACGATATGACAGGGTTGATCACATCCATAGTGGCTCACAAGTTACCTACAATTCCAATGTGTTCGCCAGTGAAGCAAAAACTCAGAAAGTTCAAGCCATACATGAGCCTAAAAATCAAGGAGGAAGTCACCAAGACAGTTCGCACCGGGGCAACTGGTGCTGAAAAAGTTCTTTCCGCATCAAGATGAAGCCAAAGGGAAAGTCTCTCCCAACTGGAAAGGTCCTTACATGGTTCACAGAATATTAACAGGAGGAGCACTCATACTCGCAGAGATGGACGGAGAAATATGGCCAAAGACTATAAATTTAGATGCAGTCAAAAGATATTATGTGTAAAATCATCTTATGTTTTCTATATAATGTAATTGAACTATGCTCGACCTGATTCCCGTTTAAGAAGGGATACATAGGCAGCCATGTGGGTTCAGTCACAATTCAATAAAATTTTCTATTTCCCCCACAATCAGAAACTGAGGCGACCCTCAAAATTCTATGATAGAAGAAGTCGTAATGTCTCTGATTATGTCATAGTTACTGGTTCATCTAACTAATTTCTTAACTATATACTACTATGTCTTTTGAAAATTATGCACGCATAATTTTGAAAAAGGAAACATTGCTTTAGCAAATGCTACCCTAATGGTTTGGACAGGATCTTCAGACAGAACGGAGAAAGTCAAGCAGACGAAGGCGCGAACCAACCTTCCCCTGCAAAACTCACAAAATTTTCTTTGGATGCAAGACTATATTAGTGGGCCCAGAAACAAGTATAACGTGTTTATTTCATGCGCTATACAGGTATAGCGCTGTATTTTCATGCGCTATACCTGCCAGTCAAATCGTCAGTGCATACCGCAAAAAATTTGGGCGCTATATATGTATAGCGCGGTAATATACCTCGCTATATATTAACTGAGTTTTGTCCGTTAATGTATACCGCAATATATTACCGCATTATATATAGAAATGTAACTTTTCTTTTCACACATTAACGTCACTTTTGTCCAGAAACTCAATAATTGGGTTTCGGAAGGGGGGGTGTTTGTTGGGGGATGGGGATGGGCTTACAGGAAAAAAAGATGAAATGGGGTGGGTATGAGGAAGAACATGAAGAGAACATATCTCTTTTGCTTCTTTTTTTTTTAACTTATTTTATTTTCATTATTATTTTAATAATTTTTTTTATTTTAATTATTTCTGGTTCAAAATGTTCATATTCACGCTCATTATCTGCGTGACTTACACTCACTTTGTCCAGCTCAACCATTATTTTATCACATGTGCTTGGTCAACGATTAGAGGAGTTTAAATAATAGACTTGTGTCTGGATAAAAACAAGTGAATTAGGAGGACCGACATGACAAAGCGGGACAAATATAAATGTCATTTAGGTCATTCTGCCAAAAAAAAAAACCACAAGTTGGTGTGGGCCCAACAAAAGGGCGACAACGCAATTCCCCAATCCCAAGAGGACCATAATTGTCATTTCGTAAGCCAACTTGGTTTACCCTAACCCCGTGAAGGCGCTCTACTATAAAAAAATCACGACGCAGCCACTTCGAAAACCCTCTTTGGCCTCTCTGTTTTCTCCTCCTCTTGCTTTTTTGTTAAGCAAGTTCTTCAGAGGGAGAAACAGAGAAAAATTCTCTACGATAATGTTGGTTTATCAGGATCTTCTCTCCGGTACTTTTCTATCCTTCCTTTTTTTTTTTTAATTTTTTTTATTTGGGATGTAAATTGCTCGTTGTTTTTAGCATGGGCTGTTTAAATCCTTGCTTGTTTGATGATTCTTTAGTTGTTTTGGATGGTTGTTGCTATGTGCTGGATTCCTTATATATAGCTATTGGTAAAAAGTTCTGTTCTTTTACGGATCTTCTTTTCTGACAAGTTGGATTAGCTCGGTGTTTTTCGGATCCAATTTCTTATTTACTCTTTCCATATTATGATGTCTCGACGTGTTAAGGAATTTTAAACTATTCAATTTTGGAACTTTGATATTGTTGATGTGATGATGGCCTCTGCAGTATTAGTTTCCTCAGTCATTATTAGATTAGTTTTTCTATACTATTATATATATAAACTAGATATAACACCAAACTTTTCAAAAACTGTCATTTTATAATTGGATGGAAGGAGTATAATTTTGAACTGTTGTAATGCGTGTTTTAATTTAAGCACCCACTTCCTGTTGAATTCGGCCCGTTACAGTAATTAATCGTCATATATGGTGTTTGCGCCTTCAAAGTCCAATTGCTTGGGCCTCTGGTGCCGTGTAGAATTGTAGTACTCCTTTGTAGATGAATCTGATATTTCTTTATGACCTCAACCAGTCACTTGTTTTCAGTAGCTTATTTTATTTTTTGGTGCTTGCGACAGTTTTTCCTTTGGATCTTCAGCTATTTCTTCCCTGTTCCCTTCACTATGAACAGATACTTCTTTGATAATTTTTGGATTTATTGAAGATCTCAACTTTTGTGCTTTGAGTCCTTCTCTCTGGTGTCCCTTGATTATTGTGGACATATGAGTCCCTTTGCATCTTAAGTTGGCCTCTTCGTGGGTTTGTCATTATATTTTCCAATCTTAAGGTGGACATGCTCTCCGATAGTCGAGCCACATTGAGAGTAATCTATCCAATAGTCCAACCACATTGAGAGTAATCTCTCCGATTTTCGGGCAAGGATGAGTACTCATCCCCTCACACCCCAAGAATGTCTTCTTCATGCATGGATTATCTCGTTAAATAAAAACATATGTCTTTCTTGTTTGACCTACAAAAAAAGGGAAAAGAAAAGAACAAACAGTAGAAAAAAAGTAAAAAAAATTACCTTCTCATTACTGCTTTTCAGAGCGGCTTGCAAGAATCAAAGATTAATGCTCAATTGGTGAAGTAGTATGGGTTTTTTTTATAGATTTTGGAGAGGAGGCACTAATAAGCCATGCTTGATGTGGGATATGCAAGAGGCGCCGAGACAATTGTTTCGTTTCCTAGGCGGATTAAAATCCTACTTCTGTTATGACTTTGTTTAAGAAAGGGAATGTTCAAATTGCTAATTGAGAGATTCCTTTGGCTGTATGTATTTTAACCAAGGAACACAATACATTGGGGTTAAAAGTTGTACCAATTATTAAATGATACTCATAATTGGTCAAAGGAATATTTTATGATCATGAGAATTTATCTTTTCTCTAGTTACTCTCCATAAAAATAGGCAGATGTGTTGTGAAATTGTCTACATATTTTGGAAGTGCTCTTCACTAGAAGAAAACATGCCACGTCCATTATTGATTAGGAACAACAGTTTTGGAATGACGAAGAATTGCACGTTTTTGTAAAAAAAAAAGGGATTCAAAATTCCAAGCGTATTATAGATCCGTATAAATGATTTATATGTGCTATATATGCTATTATCTTGAGATACTTCAAGTCTAGTCTCGAAGATTTGATGACTCCATACCCAACAAGCTTTGAAGTAGTGGGTATTTGTCGGCATATAATTTTTTTAAAAATTAAATCCATTAGATAATTTGGACTATATTTTAAATTCAAGATATATTGGTCCAAATAAATATTATGGGCTAATATAATTGAATTAATTATATAAGTCCAATATATATGGATTAAATAAATAAGTCTTAATGCATTGGGCAAACCAATTTAATTGGGCTGAAGTGATGAGCCTACTTCATTAAGCCCAAGATGTTATCTTCCTAGAGGCCCAGTTTGGTGCCACTTGTCAAATGACGTAGCACGCCAAATCAAACGGAAAAGCCAATAGGATCATGCCATGTCTCAAAATGACAAGGCATGCCCAAGTCACTTTAAAAGGCCAATGAAACCGCGCCATGTGTGCAAATGATATGTTCTGGCCAATCAAATGTGGTCTTGTCACACTTCAATTTGATTGGCCGGAAAGTGTTTGTTCTTATTATAACTTTTCCCTCCCACAACTATAATTAGATGTTTTCATAACCCAAAAAAGGGACCAGAAGTTATAGCAAGAAAGAACTCGTGGATCAAACGCTACAAATTTCAAGCTTCAAGCAATCAAATTCAAGTTCAAGAAATCAAGTTCTAGCTCAAGAACAAAGTACTTTAAGCTCAAGAAATCAAGATCAAGTTCAAAGTCCCTTGAATTCATTTACTATTAGAAAGAAGAATCAGAGTATTCATAGAGATTGTACACTCATATTATTTGAAATAAAATACTACGATTGTTACAATATTTTCGGTCTTGATTTAATTTTCTCGACGCAATTTATTGTCTACACTATTATAATGTATTATATATATAAACTTTTCAAAAATGTCATTTTATAATTGGACGGAGGGAGTATCAATTAGAACTGTTGTAATGCGTGTTTTAATTTTAGCACCCACTTCCTGTTGAATTTGGCCCGATACAGAAATTAATCATCATATATGGTGTTTGCGCCTTCAAAATCCAATTGCTTGGGCCTCTGATGCCGTGTAGAATTGTAGTACTCCTTTGTAGATGAGTGTGATATTTCTTTGTGACCTCAACCAGTAACCTCAACCAGTCACTTGTTTTCAGTAGCTTATTTTATTTTTTGGTGCTCGAGACAGTTTTTCCTTTGGATCTGCAGCTATGTCTTCCCTGTTCCCTTCACTATGAACAGATACTTTGATAAATTTTGGATTTATTGAAGATCTCAACTTTTGTGCTTCGAGTCCTTTCTGGTGTCCCTTGATTATTGTGGGATATAGTGTTGCTAAATAAATGCTCCGATATTGCAGGTGATGAGCTCCTTTCGGATTCATTTCCCTACACTGAACTTGAGAATGGAGTGCTTTGGGAAGTACAAGGGAAGGTAGGATTCTTTAACTTCATTTGTCACTACGCATTTTTCTCTTAACACGTACATATTTTTACAAGCTGTATATTGTATAAGAAATGTTGTGATGTCTTTTTTTTTTTTCCAGTGGGTTGTTCAGGGAGCTGTTGATGTGAACATCGGGGCGAATCCATCTGCTGAAGGTGCAGATGAAGACGAAGGTGTTGACGATAAAGCCATCAAGGTTGTCGATATTGTTGACACTTTCAGGCTTCAGGAGCAACCTTCTTTTGACAAGAAGCAGTTTGTTGCCTACATAAAGAAATATATCAAGAACCTAACACCCAAGCTAGGCGCAGAGCAGGAAGAAGTTTTTAAGAATAACATTCAAGGAGCAACCAAGTACCTTTTGTCAAAGCTCAGTGACCTTCAATTCTTTGTTGGTGAGAGCATGGCTGATGATTCTGGAATGGTGTTTGCATACTACAAGGATGGCGCCACTGATCCGACCTTTTTGTACCTTGCACATGGACTCAAGGAGGTCAAGTGTTAAAAAGAGCAGGAGCTTGACCTTGATCTTTGACCGGTTTAAAGTGTGGGCATGTGTTCCTGGTTTTTGATGCATTTTTTACCATAAATCAGCATTCTGAAGTTAAATTTTGTACTGCAAACTTATATAGCAGCATCAACATGTGTGTGCTTTATATGGATTGATTGAAGAATCAAGATGGTAGCAAATTTTTTTTGATTTGTTGCTTTAGCGACTGTTGGACGTTCTTGTTGTTATGTACTAGCAATTTTGCACTATTCCGAGGTCTTGAAATTGTTTTTGTCCTAAAGAATTTCAAAGATAATATGTATTAAGTGTAAAATTATGAACCAAGGCTTTTAGCTGTGGCGAAAGTTCCATTATTACTTGAGGTTGCAGGCAATTGGTAAAGTTTCCGATTATATTATTCCTTATTTAGTGTTTGGTACTATTACAAATGGTAAAAGGGTGCAAAAGCGGGTTGAGTGATGGTTTATTTCCAAATGTACCCAAGACACACTCCCCTTCTAAAATGGGTACAAAAGATTTCCCTCGTACCTTGAGCACCTAAACATCCTTTTCTAAGTGTAAATAATTAAAGTCTGAATTTTTCATTAAGACAAACACTAAACTCAGGCATTAAGCATTAAAAATAGGCCACATTTGAAACTTGAGTGGCTTGTTGTATGTCACCATTTTCCAGCAGAGGGAAGATAAAACTGATGTTTAGGTTGATCAAAAGGTTGGGACTGGATTTTTTTTTTGTGCCCCATCTGCCTCTTAGGGGGAGAACTTTTTGATTCATAATTTAATTCTTGAATGTTTCCTAGACATTTTTGGAATCTCCGTGGAGTTGGAAATCTGCAATATCTCAGATATTCATGATCAATTCCCATGTTCTACAATTTGCCATTGAACTGTTGTTTCTCAGTTTTGAAAAATGACCAACTTCTGCTTGTTTGGAGCTATTGTCCACTCACTGCTTAGGTCCCTACAACAAGTTCTTGCTAAAGAATTGCCTGGATTAGAGCATAATAATCTTGCAACTTCTTAAGCAAAATTTTCTGCAAAATGAAGAGGTTCCTTGAGAAAAAAAGAGTCACTCTTTTCGTATAATTTTACTGCGATTATATATATATATATACCCACCAATTACCATAATCAATGGACAACAGCTTTACAAGCAGCTAAGAAATTATGGCCCATGACATAACCATGTATAACAGGAATATCGTTTGAAATACATAACATTCATCCAGCAAAGGACCTAAATATATCTATGTAGCCAAAGCATTAGATGATCCCAAAAATATAAGTCAGATAGATCAATTCGAGACAGTACATGTATCACCATTCTGCCTCTATGAATCAGAAGTCAAAATGAACATCTATACTGTCCTTCAATTAGTAGTCAACTAGCAAAAGCTTAATTAGTAGTCAACTAGCAAAAGCTTACTACCACAACTGTCACAAGTTCTGCAGGGCTACACAACCCGAATTTTCAATCCCAGCCAGTAGCAGTAACAGGTGCATAATCAAAACTGTGACTGTATGAAGCAGCAGGAAAGGAATCCATTTCAGAAGGGCCATAACAACCTGCTGCAAAAGGAGCACTGTAGGTGAAAGCACTAGCGGACACAGCATAATTAGTAGCATCTTCTGTATCAACAAACTGGCTAGAGTAGTTTGCACTACCACTATGGAAGGAAGCACTCCTGTAATCATAGCCCCCGAACTTACTTCCAACATAACGACTTGTTCTAGCACCATCACTGCTGAAACACGTTTCAGCATATTCACTCAGCCAATTAGGAATTTCTTGATTTGCCCCCTGCATCAATTTAACAAGATCCTTTGCCAAAGGTACATTCTTGTCATTGAAAAATGCAGTTGCCAGTCCAGATTTACCAGCACGACCTGTTCGTCCAATTCTGTGTACATAGTCATCTATGTTCCTTGGCAAGTCAAAATTTATGACATGAGCAACATTTGGAACATCCAGACCGCGAGCAGCTACATCAGTAGCAACTAAAACAGGAGTTTGTCCACTTTTAAATGATTTTAGCGCTCGTTCTCTCTCCTTCAACATCATGTGAGAAGAGCATTAAAATTTTGATACCATCAACAGACATAATCAGTTAAATGCAAAGAGTTACCAAGTAACAGAAAAAGATTGTATGATTAAGTTGAAATTTGCCTATTAGCATATCTTTTATTCACAATCCCCATTTTTTCTTAAAGTGAAAAAAGAAAACATGAAATTATCTATTTAGATCAGCTTAACCAACTTTTCATGAACCCGAATCATCATACTGCAGTGTAACATGTTTAGATATCACAGCTGAACACGCATACAATTACATCTTCCTACATCTGAGAATAGAATCTTAAATTATGACAACATAATGCAGCAAAAGTATGAACCATCCAGGTTTATCAACATTGACACCATAAGTAGTAGTCAATTAGCAAACAGAGTTACTAAAAAGTTGGGAGTAAATCAGCAATAGATAAAATGAGTAGGGGCATAACAAGACTTAAATTTTTAAAATACATGCAGTAGGCAGAATGAGCATGGGCTTGAGCAGACTCAAACTATTGAAGTGCATGAGCAAGCATTTGTTGAAAGCGGAGAGAAGGAAGAGACACTAACAAACTGCATTTTATCACCATGAATGGCAATAGACGGGATACCACTCCTGACCAACCAACGTTCTAACGTATCTGCTCCTCTTTTGGTCTCCACAAATATTAGAGTCAAAGCCAGCTGCAACAATGATATAGAGATTTGATCATTTTGCTTATGTTCATGTTCAGAATCAACTTAACCTTAATACAATCAATACCCTAAACATATAAGACTTCTCACCTTTGCATCTATTTGATTAGAATGTTGAGCATGAAGAAGATTTAGTAAATGATCCTTCTTGTCCGTATCAGGAACAAACTCAACTTTTTGAACTATTAGATCAGTGCTGGACCCAACTTTTCCAGCCGCCAAGAAGATGTAGTTTGAAAGAAAATCCGATGCAAGCCTCTGTATCAGTAAATTGAAAGGTGCAACAGTCACATATTAGTTATTACCTGAGCCAAGTGCTTTAGCTTGTAAAGAAGAGTGACAAACTCAAACCATTCAACATCATCACATAACTTTGCCAAAAAAACCATCATATCAAAATATTTGATGATTGGCTCATTGATGACAGTGATGTAACAAATATCTATAAGAAACTAAATAGATTTGTCTAGGGAAAAAAACACCACATGCAAGCACCACTCAATAAATATGTAACACAAGTTTAATTAGGCAATGAGCTAGCCTGTATCTCAGTTGGAAATGTTGCACTAAAAAGCATTGTCTGCCTTCTACCAGGTGGGGGCATCTTCATTTTCTGAACAATCTTACGAACTTGGGGCTCAAAACCCATATCAAGCATCCGATCAGCTTCATCTAAGGCCAAATATTTCACTGCTTGTAAGGAAACTCTTGATTTCTCTATCATGTCCACCAAGCGCCCAGGTGTGGCAACTAAAATGTCAACACCTTTTTCCAGATTGCGTAACTGCAGAAGCAATGCTATTAGAGTCAAGGACTGAGATGCAAAGAACATAGGACCTTAAACTGATCAGGCATGCTTTAGCCTAAATGTTAAAGAATGAAATATGCTAAACCTTCTTTTATTAAGTAATTAAGGATACTATGTAAGAAAGAATGCATCCAGGAAATAAAGCATAGCCAGTTGAAGCAAAGATTGCAGGAAATGGTGAAAGAATTAAGGCCTGAGATTCAATGAGCATATCATTGTAAACCTGGTCCATAATAAAAGCCAAAGATGCAAACGAATTATCCTACTATTACTTTTTAAGGATGGTGAGTAAACATGAAGGCATCTAGAAAATACAGGGTGACATAATCAAATTAATTTGCATAGAAACTAAATAAGATACTCTCAAAAAGAATGAATGTACCTCCATCTCAATTCCAACATTGGTTGATTTATTTTTTCAACATAATTAGAAACTATCAACAACACCTTTTATATGATTACACAAATATTTAAAATTGTGTGAAAAAATTATTGTGAAAGAAAAGATTGTGCAACTCATAAAATCAATAGTGTTATACGAAATGAGACAAGGGGCTCATAAAGAGCAACAAGTCAGCCAAAGGAATGTAGGAGGATGCAGGCAGCAACTCATGCTTGCCACCAGACATGTACAAAGCCTTTTATAATCTTTTTAAGACAACTGATGGAGATCTTGACTACAGCGTTGCAACAGGTTTTTAGCTATGCATTAGGGTACAAACATATTCTCCACCATACCATTTTCTATGATGTCGACTCTAGCAACAACTGAAGAAGACACAAAGTACACCCAAAAAGGGGGAAACGAAAAGACAATGAACAGTAAGGCAAAGCAAAATAATAATAATAAAAAACCTGAGGAATTATTGGTGCTCCTCCATATACAACCGCAACCTTCAATCCTGTCAAGTAAGAGAACTTCTTCGCCTCTTCATTTATCTATACAAAATAATAATGAAAAAGATAAGAAATTAATTAATAGGTTTAAAGTAGTCATAAAACTCACACTTGCCCTTGTAATAATGAAAAAGAGAATGGAGTATATGATACTGAAAGACCTGACAAGACAACTCTCTAGTAGGAGAGAGTATGAGAGCAAGAGGAAAAGCGCAACCCCCCTTTCCCCTTGTACTAGTACTAGTTCTTTTGTCCTTCAAAATCCCACTGATAATGGGAAAGCAAAACGCGGCCGTTTTCCCTGAACCCGTCTGAGCACAAGCCATCATGTCTCTCCCGGCCATTCCGACTGGTATTGCGTATCGCTGAATAGGCGTTGGCTTCACATAGTTGCACCTCCTTATGTTATCATACAAGTCACCAATTTCCGAAAAGGACGAGAGTGGCTCCGGAATATCAGCCCCAGTAACCTCCACTGGAACATCATCATATGCATTTATATTCAGTTGTTCAACATTTGAAGGTGAAAGCGATGGGTTCCGCAGGTGAGGAGGGAGGTAAGTGGGTCGAGTAGAACGACTGGAGCGAGTTGACTCGGTATAAGAACCATTCCATGGCATACTCATTTTGGAAAATAACCCTAAAAGATAAAAGCTGATGAGAAAGCAAGCTAAGGTTTAAAGGTTTTGATACACCATTATATTATACTCCACTATGTATGTATCTGAAGGGAGTAAAAACGATAGCGGTGAATAAAGAAATGAGGTTTTGGGGATCATCGCGTGTGTGTGTGTGATGATTGGAGGAGAAGAGAACCAATTAGGTGTGATTTCCAATAGAAGAGAGATACAGAGGGAGTGAGAGTGGAAGACTGAGAAATAGAAGGTGGTTACATGGGGAATAGTGAGAGACTTGCAATGTATTACCATTTTCGTAATTTCTACTCCCACCTTCACCCTTCAAGCGCGTCCAATGCACATCCAAGTCCCAATTGTGATTCAAATTGGGGTAATTATTAGCCTAGTAATTACAACAACTTATTTGTTTGTCGTAGTGTAATTACAAGTTTACTGTTTGGTTGCACAAGTACAATTATATATTTAAATTAAATTTTAAATTAAGTAATTATCAAAACTTAAAAGTTAATACGATAAATATATGCCTATAAATTTTTATAAGTATAAATGATATTATATTTGGTATTTAAGATGTATATTTTTTCGTGAATATACATTAATTAGTAAATAATATGTTTATAACTAATATTGTAAAAATAATTTATATATATATTTTTCAAATTAATAATATTGAATTTAGATACTTACAAAAACTAAAAATATACGTTTTGTAAGAATATCATGGAATTCATGTTTGATAAAAAAAATTAATATTTATAGATATAATGTCGTAACATTATTCAAATGTTTGACAAGTAAATTCTATGTAATGTGAACAACATACAATGTGAGTCATTACTACTAAAACAAGTAAATTGGAACCATAAATATAACAAAATTTTAAAATTCAAGAAAATAAATAAAAATAGTCTAATATATGTCAAATTCTAACATAATAATAGTAAGTTCCGCTACAACTAAACATTAAGAAACATAATAAGTTTATAACCACATTTGACAACGAAATTCCACTTTAATTGCATAACTCATTATTTATAATATTAGGAGGTGTAGTTTCAAAAAATAGAATAATAAAATAAATAAAAATAAAATATAAGCAATTACATGGAATCACAAGAAGTAAAAGTAGAGAAATAAAAGATAAATAATGTACAAAAAATAATATATTTTAAAATTTCAAAAGTATAAATAAATTAAAAAAACAAAATAATAGAAATAAAATAAAATAAAAACAAAAAGGGAAGAAACTAAAAAGCAACCTTGTAATTACACATTGTAATTACCACTAATTCTCACCTCCCCCTTGAGATTAGAGAGTGTAATTACACTCCTCCAATTACACTCAAATCCATGCTAACCAAGTAATTACTTGGCCAAACAAATATGTCATGTGTAATTACACCCAATTACACGCAAATTCATTTTCAAGGTGGCTTTCCAAAAAGGCTTTAGAGAAAATTTAAAGAATAATGTTAATTCTGGAGTATCTCCGAGTAATTCACCAAGCACCATGCTACGGTCTAGGTGTCAATAAAACTTACTTTTTTTTTTTGGTTAAAACATTGTCTCCATTGATCATTTATGTGTAAAAAATCACATATTGAGTTTGGCATCCTAAACTTTGTACATGATCACTGATATGAGACTATTGTTGTTAGCCCTAACAAAAATTGTACATGATTTTACAAAATCTATGATGGGTCATATATGACATGCCCTGATTTGGCTGTTTTGATCCTAAATGATGGTACATCCCATCTATCCATGTTGACGAGTCCTTTGACTTGATTAGGGAGATCAACAAAAAAGTTGAAGACATGGATCATATCACAACGATGGCTGAGACTTGCTAGTTTATCAGCAGGTCTGTTCGCTTCTCTGAAACAGTGGCTGATAACAAATACATGCTCTTCAACTATATAATGGATCTTAGTGATGATGCTCTCAATCTTCCAGGGAACTTTCCATTCTCTTATAATGCATCTAGTGACGAGCATTGAGTCAGTTTCTCTCAAGGCTAGCCTATAACCATTTACAGCACACCATTTGATTCCAAAGAGCATTGACACTGCTTCTGCTAAGTTGCTAGTCCCTGGTCCTAGAGGAATAAAGTAGGCAAAAATAACTATTTCCTGATTATTCTTGTCCAAGCCTCCTCCGCCACACATTCCTCGAATACAACTCCCATCACTAACAGCTTGGAGTGGAGGTTTGTTCCACTTGACAATTTTTTATATCATCTGCTCTATCACTGCTTCACACGCCACACATATTGTTTGCCAATATTCTCCTAGTCTTGTTCTACTAAAGCTGTTGTTTAGTATCTGCACAAGAGTAAACAAAATATTAGTTTTGGTTATGTAAAAGGAGGGTCAAATGTTCTCAAATTTTTTGCTACATCTTGACTTCCACAACTCCCAACGAATAATATGAGGACGAATTTTAGTAATGAGTTTCGCCTACAATTGCGAGCCTTGAAGTTACCATTTGAGAAGGAGCATTTTGAGGTTCATGTTGTTATAGTCAATTCCTAGAGGACCAACAAAGAATCTCCATATCTTCTTAGCATGTTTTCCTAATCAGAATAGATGATCAACATTCTCAGTAATAGGATTTTGATTGTTATTGTTGCAACAATGGCATATAGGATCAATATCAATCCCAAATCTTGCAACTCTATACTCTGTAGACAGTTTATCTTGGATAACTCTCCATGTGAGGAAAGAGATCTTGAAAGGAACTTCCTCGTGCCATACCCTACTGATATATGTGTTCAATTCCTTTCTCTGTCTAAAGGTCTCCCAAGCAGAGCTAACTGTAAACTATTCTATATTGCTTGGCATCAATATGGCTTTGTCCATCCCATTTCTACGTAGTTTGATGTTCAGATCCTTGATCCTTCTTTTAGTTTCTTCATCTGGATTCTCTTGAAGTCTGCTCCATTCCCAAGTCCCATTAATAAGGACTTCATTTACTCTGGTCTAGTTCTGTGTATTCCTGTCTTAAAGGAGTAGATAGAGAGGACATAAGATTGACCATTTGTTGTACCAAAATGACACCTCTCCTGCACCAATGCTCCATAAGATGTTGTTATTCACCCCCTCTTTAATATTGAACAGAGTTTTCCAGCTCTGAGATTGGCCAAAAGTCCATTAAGCAATAGATGGATGAGTATTGTAAAAAAAAAATTCATTGCATCAATTCTTTCCATAGTAAGTTTGTAGTTCTCAGTGTCCAACATTGCTTGCTTTGAAAAGCATGGCAAATGTCAGATAGACACCTGAAGTTGGCACCTCATTCATTATAAGGATAGCACAATTTGTCCCAAGAGGTCCAGTGATGTTTACCACCTGTATCATTCCCTGAACAAAAGAACTTTGCAATATATATTTATATAATATCAACGGTACCTTTGGGAGGGTTGTGGCAGTAAGAAGATGTACAAGTAAGGCAAGTAACACATGTCTAATCAAAATGACTCTTCCTCCTGTAGATAGGACATTTGTGCCAACCTCTTATCTTATTGATAATCTTGTTGACAATATCAGGGTAGTAGCATATTTTCTTCCTTCCAGTAATAAGAGGGCACCCAAAATATTTGATAGGAAAGTGATGATGATTCATACATGTGATGGTATTTAGTCTATTAATAATAGCAGCATTAGTATTGTCAGCTACAACAAAGCAGATTTTTTCCTTATTGATGAGTTGTCCAGACACTTCCCCATAGATTTCAAGAGTTTTTAAGATCATTTCAAAAGGCTTTATACTACCGGTATAAAAGAGGATGGTGTCATCAGCAAAGGAAAGGTGATTTATTTTGGGACCATTGACACTCATGTAGAAACCTTTGTACCCTTGTTTTTCATGAAGATTATTCAGCATCTTGGATAGGCGTTCAACACCAATGATAAAAAGAGACGATGAGTTTCAGACCCCTACTAGATTTAAAGAAACCATGCCTTCCTCCATTTACAATAATAGAGTACCAATTGTTGGATATATAGTTGTGAATAAGATGTATCCACCACTCAGAGAAGCCAAAATTCTTAAGAGTCATGCATAAAAAGTCCCAAGAGACTCAGTCATAAGCCTTAGCCATATCTAGCGTAATTACAACACTTCCACCTATAGAGGGATTCTTAATATCATTGATAATATCCTAGTCCAAAAGAATATTTTCTATAATAGCTCTCCCTTTTATAAAACCGGATTGATGATGTTACACCCCATATCTTCATACGTGAGAATATTTGTAAGTCAATTGACGTAAGCTCAGAAATGAGATCGTCTTTGAAATTACATAAAGTAAGCTAATCATGTTACCTTGGAGGTTACAAATCTTTAGGATCATGAATAACAAGTACCAAGAGAGTTGGAAAGCTTAGAAGCTAACCGAAAAATAAGTTTCGTCGAAAGTTGATAAATTTGGAATGTTATAACATGCATTTTGGGGGTGAGACAAGGGTTCGTAACATGATAAGGAGGTTATCTTATGAGTTATTTAGGCTTATGATAGTCGTATGTTACATTTTGAAGTCAAGCGAGTTCTGGAATAAAAGTTGGTAAAGGTCATCATAAGTTACATTCATAAATGTGCTGAAAAATAGGTAAAATGTAGCGGAGCTTTCCGCCAATATACTTGGAATTACGGGATGATCCATATATCAAATAGAATATCTACGAGTCTATTTTCTAACATATTAAACCGTTTGTCAGTTTCACGAGATTGGCGCAGACTGCACAGGTGACAAATAGGTGTGTCACTAAAGCATTTTGAGCAATACATTTCGTGTGTTATATGAGGTATTTCTGGGACATATTATATACTAAATTTAAGGTCTTGGAATCTAGTGTCCAACACTCTTATTTTTCGTTCATACGGCATCCCGATAAAAATATATAAGCATCGGAAGGTGGGCCAATGCTAGGGTGCCAAGCTAGCACCTCTTTGATAATATATATATATATATATATATATATATATATATATTAAATCGTCTCTCTCTTCATTTTTCATAGAAAACGACCAGAGAACACCCATAAACATATCCTTAAGCTCTATTCTAGGGTTTCAAAGAAGATTAACATCTCGAGTATGAAATCAAGAAGCGATAACATTAGAACAATCCCTACGACGTAAGCATCGCTATATCGCCTCTTTTTTTTTTATTGTAGTTTCAGATTTAGAAGGTAATTCATAGTTAAGAAAAGGTTTACTTTCTGTATTTAAGCTTTTAAATATCAAGGAAGGTTGATAGATTCATTTCCTAATGATTAGAACTCACAAGATGGTGATCGGAAGCAGTGAGTTTGATTTATTTCACTTTTAGTGGACTATTTTGTAGTCCCCTCGTGTTGTCCTATTGTGCTGTTGATTTATGGAGTTTGGAAGGATGAAGGGCATGGAGAAACGCCACATGTGGTAGGGTAGTAGGCTGGCCGCTCGTCGTTGCAAATTCAGGCTAATTGAATTTGTTGATTCGGTGTGTTATGGTATATTTGGGGTTTTTGTTATATTGAAGGTCTCGAATTGTAGTTGGGTTGTTTTTGAGTTTCTGAATGTATTGTGTTTGTATCTCGCCTATAGTAGGCTTGAGGGAGCAGTAAAATCAGGGAAAATGCTGCCCCTTTTATTTTAGAATTGAGTTATCGTTTGAGATACGTGATATACTAGCTCCATCTAAGTTGTACATGTATTTCTTTGTTATAGGGTTGGCGTGCTAGTTGTCATAAGCTTGTTTTTTATTTGAATTGACGACTTGAGGTATGTTGAAGCTATACTTTCTTTTCTTTTGGCATGATCCATATGATACAAACTAAACGAGCAAACGCGCAACTTTCATAAATGACTATATTCATAGAAGTACTAGGGGTGCCTATATTCTTGATTCCCCATGTGTCCTATTATTATATCGTCTGTTCATGGGTCTCAGAAAATATGTAAGTTGATAAAGTTTATCCGAAGGAATATTGATCTTATGACATTCTGAGAGATCTTATTGACTTATTTCATTATGCATCGCATTCATTTACACATATATATTGACCCATGATCAGATGGCGTTATATACATGTATAGTATATGTATATGGGGTATGGAAAAAGGTTATGGCGTTATATATGCACCACCACCTGATCAGCTGGTATACAATGATGATTTCGCCCACAGAGGCAGAGATGATATGATGGAATGCCCTCAGAGGCTTGATGATGTTATGTATGCATATACCCATGCATGATATGACATTTATACGCATATGAATGGAATTCTAAATGTTTCATGATTCACAAAGCTATTCATAATTACATGGTGATTTCTTTACTCCATGTTTCTTTCATGTCTTTTATATACTGCTTTCATGGCTTACATATTCGGTACTTTATTTGTACTGACGTCCCTTTTGCTTGGGGATGCTGGGTTTCATGCCCGTAGGTCCCAATAAACATATTGACAGTCCTCCTAGTTGGCTATCAGCTCTGTGGAAGGTGTTGGTGCACTTCACTTGCTGCGGAGTTGTCTATTTGGTCAGTATGATTTGGAAATGTAATGAATCGTAAGATGGGGCCCTGCCTCGAGCTTTCGGATGTTTATGTATTCTTAGAGGCTTGTAGACAGATGTTATGTATATGGATACTTGTATGGCCTTGTCGGCCTATGTTTTGTGTTTACAAATGATTATGTCGGCCTTATAGGCCTGTATATCACATGTATAAGCTTTTATATCATGTTGGGTCGTCCTATGTCTAGTATTCCCTTATGTTGTATTCTGATTCTCTCATGACGACCCTTTTGGCCCATTTACCTATGATAGTACGACAAGAAAGATATGTTACGTTGGTACTTAGTTGAGTAAGGTACCGGGTGCCTGTCGTGGCCCTTCGGTTTGGGTCATGACAAAAGTGGTATTAGAGAAGTTCTGTCCTAGGGAGTCTACAAGTCGTGTCTAGTAGAGTCTTGTTTATGGGTGTTTTCTGCACCACACTTATAAGTAGGAGGCTACATGGCATTTAAGATTGTCACTCTTTCTTCTTACTCTAGATCGTGTGGTAGGGCTAAGTTGTAAGAATTCAAACTTCTAAATTCTATTTTATTTGTAATACAATGATACCTCATCTAAAAAGACAATTGGTAAGAGATTGAATGTGGTTGTGGAAGAGTTGAGTCAGAGGAACTCGATTTTGCATCATGCTTATGATGAGTAAATGTAAAGTCTTTAGTAGATCAGGTGTGTACTAAGACGTGTAAGCTCCTTGATAAGGAGCCTTAAGGCATGAATATCGATCCACCCATATGGTAAAAAACAACGAGAGAATCAGAAGGTAGATACAAGTTTCAACAAGTAAAGAAGCAAGGTAAAGAAGGATATGACATACGAGGTACCCAGTTAGTGAAGATTATTAATATTTACAATTCAGGTAGAGAAATATAAGCATTCTGAGTTACTTTCAACAGTAACAGAGATATATACACTTGACAACACACATCTTAGTTATGCCCTATGGGAGCTAACATATATAGTTTAAGAGAAGGATGGGATATCAGGATCCAGCTGGGGTTAGAGTAACCCAAAATTGTGGATGGATTGTTATCATTAGCTCACATTTTTGAAGGATATTGCAAACGTGGTAATAGTTCTCCTTGTGAGACACCTAGATGGTGCACTATAGAATAGTACTGTCAGATATGAATACCAGAAAGTATAGAAATTTTGGAAGATAGACAGTGGAATCCTAGAAGGGATAAATATTTTCCTTAGTATGACTCCCGTCCCTAGTAAAAAAGGGAGAGAGAATGTTAGGCATTCCGAAGAGCCAGTGAGATGATATTGGTAGATTTCCCAATGCACACGCAAGTGTACGTGGTCGACAAGTAATATAGGATTTTAAGTCCAGATATCGTACCCACAGGGACTTGTGATTAACTATCCACTAAACTAAACTCAAACAAATATTTAACTAGAATTAATCTAAAATAGTAAATCAAAAGATTAAA
>MDKJ01367998.1:0-50499 GCA_005239525.1 Nicotiana knightiana | reverse complement strand
GCCGAACTGGGGACCCTGGCGTTTGGACCCAAAGGCCTGGCTAACGCCAGGCTAGGGCTGGCGTTTCAGCCCTAACGCCTCGCTAACGCCAGGTAGGGTCAGGCTGTAGGGCTCAGTCGCCCGGCTATCGCCCGAGTGTCTCCTTTCGCATATTTTTCGACGTATTTGCATCCCTTTAGCTTCGTTTCCATCTCCAATTCACCTACACATAAAATAAACTCTATTAAGCACATAACAAGTGTATTTTTATCATTAATGCACCTCAAATGTACGGTATATCACATGTTAAACTATGCAATTTAGTCTCGCATCAGATATCATATGTGAAGAGCATGCATTTCAGGAAGGTACCTTGTGTTATGAGTTGCAGATGCTTGGTTAGTGGTATGGTGATTACGGGTTTTGAGGCTTCTAAGGTTCAGGTTTTGTTACGCGGCTGGAAAATTTGCATGGATGCTTTAGTAAGATGATGAGGTGTGAGTGATGTATCAGCCATTCTGGTAGCGTAGTTGAGATCGGGTACGGAAACTATGGTATTCCTGAGGTTTTGGGGCTGGATGTCCTCATATACGGACTATTTCTTGTTTGCGGATTGTGAAGAAATGTTGAGAATGGGATAACTAATGGCATAAATTGTCGGTAGGTTGCTATGGACTTGTGGAGGGATATTTAGCTATTTGGGAATGATCAGGATTTGGTTTGGGGAATTTTGAAAGCCCAACGAGAATGTGTACGTTATATAGGATCAGGTTTGGGTACTCTTGTGAAGTTGATATCATGGTTATGTTACCGGGAAGTATGGATATTATTTGTGCCCCTGGCCTATGTTATGAGCTACTCTCTTATAATGTGATGGGCTCGGAGGTTGTATGATTATTCTCCACGCATGTGTAATTCCGTTCAGACCTCATGGCGATGTGGGCAAGATGGCCCTCGTGATGTTGATTTTCTCGTTGCGCCTTAGTTGTGCTTTTTTCCTCCACGTTGTTCTATTTTTATTCATTTCCCATAGTTATACTTGTGCACTCTATTTTGTTAGATATCAGCATTCATGTGATCAGTGAACCCGAGCATTTTGGCTCGATGAGTATCCTATATGGATTGATATATTTGGGGTCGGGCTGCATGCCGCAGCGGATATTATATGAGATACCCTTTCCTTATGTTTATATTGTGTTATGTTTACCCTCGGTGGGATAATTTGATGAAACTGTACTTTGTTATTATATCTGTTGCACTTTTTAGATAATCATCGTACCTTGTTTTCCTTCTATTTTGCTTCATGATTGGGTTATTTTCGTTTGGTGTATGAACCGTGTTATGTGAGAATCTGTGTGGTTTCGTGATGAGTTTTTAGCTGGGCTACTGGTATTGGCTGAGAAGAGGTTCTTAGATTTGAGATTCGCACTATCGTTTTGGGGTGAGGAGTGGTTGGAAGGGTGGTGATATTTGGCAATGTCTCTTGAGGGACGGGAGAGCTTCGCTTGTTGACTTCATGGGTGGTTTTGAATTTCTGCATGTTTCTTGTGTCTTGGTCATTGTCGTGGAGGTCCAGAACAAGGTTTTTGTTCAATGTGAAGCATATTGCCGGCATCTAGAGTTTTATTGGGCAACTATGGTTGTTAGAAGATATTACTACAGACATTTGAGTTGTGTGGAACAACATGTGATTGTGCTCTAGGTTGAAATTGTGGCTCGATTCATCTCGTTCAGGTTTTTACAACGTGATGATGCGAGATTCGGATCTTATGATGAGTTTCAGATGTTGAGGGTTGGGTTCTGGCTTAAGTTATGGACTAAGGATGAAGTGAGGTCTTTAGTTAAGTTACGTTGTCTTGCCTACATAGGTTTGGGTGATGGGGAAATTACCCATGGGTGTATGTATGGTGAGCTCATGCAGTGATCTGATAGCTTTGGAACGACTCCTGGCAAGTTCGAGGATGAACGTACATTTAAATGGGGAAGCATGTAACGACCCGACTGGTTGTTTTAAGAAATTGTGTCTGGCTCGACAGTTTGAGGTCACAAATAGCTTCACACAATGTATTATGACTTGCGTGCATCGTCGGTTCGATTTTTGAGAGATTCGGAAAGGATTTTAGGAGTGACTCACATTTGAGAAGTCTGAAGTTGAAGGAATTGACCCAGGGTTTCACTTTTGAGTATTTGACCTCAGATCGGAGTTTTGACGATTCTGGTAGGTCTGGATAGTGATTTTGGACTTGGGCGCATCCCTGGAATTTCATTTGGATGTGTCTAAAAGGTTTCAGCATCATTTGGCGGAAGTTGTCAATTTAAAGGTTTAGAATTTTCCTAAGTTTGAGCATGGTTAGACTTTAAGGCTATCGGGTCCAGATGGTGGTTTCGGAACTTGGAATAGGTCAGTTTTGTCAGTTGGAAGTTGCCTGGAAAATTTGGAATCATTTGGAGTTGATTTGACATGGTTCGGACGCTCGGTTGCGAATCTAGAAGTTCTTGAAGTTCAATGTGATTTTCATGTGTTTTGGCTTCCGATTCATGATTTTATAGGTTATTTTGTTGTTCAGATCGCGCGAGCAAGTTCGTGTTATGTTTCAGACTTGTGAGGATGTTTGGTCTAGAGCCCTGAGGGCTCGGATGAGTTTTGTACGCATTTTAGAGTGTTGGAACAAGGTTCAGTTGTGCTAATGTTTTTGTTCTCGCATTTGCGAGGATTTCATTACATTTGCTATGACCGCATTTGCGAGATCATTCTTGCATTTGCGAAGATGGGCTGGGGCAGGGGAGCTTGCATTTGTGAACCACTTCATCACATTTGCAATTAGGCAGCTCCGCATTTGTGACACAAATTGTCGCTTTTGCGAAAAACACTCAGCTCGCATTTGCGAGTCTTATGTTGCATTTGCAACTTTCCCAGGCTTCGCATTGGCGATACCTTTCTCGCATTTGCGAGCATCACTTTTGCGATCCTGATGTTGCAAATACGACATATGAGACTGGTATTAAGATTCCCATTTCGGGACTGAGCTTCTTTTTTTCATATTTTGAACCCTAGGTCCGAGAGTGGGCGATTTTGAGAGAGGAATTTCATCTACAATCATTGGGTAAGTACCTATAATAAACTTTCTATCATATTTTATGATTATATCTTAGATAACATCAAATTCATGAGAATCTAAAGGAAAATTTTAAAATCTTTCAAAATGTAAAATAATGATTTGAAGAACGAATTAGTATCGGAACTTGATAATTTTGGTATGGTGGAACTCGCATCGGAATGGGTGTTCGGGTTTTGTAAATTTTATCGGCTACTGAGGTGCGGGCCTGAGGAGTTGACTTTTGTTGATTTTTTTTAAATTGTATAAAGATCATAGCTTTGTTAATTGAAGTTGTTTTCTCTTGCATTGTTTGATGTATTTAAGTCGTCTTTGGCTAGATTGAGCCGAGCCGAGGTGAATTTGTAAAGGAAAAGCTAATTTGAGTATTGATTTGGCCGAGTCGAGGTAAGTGTCTTGCCTAACTTTGTGTGGGGGAACTACCCCTTAGGAATTGAACAAATTGTGCTATCTTGTTATGTGAAAGTTGTGTACACAAGGTGACGAGTGGGTACTCAGTCTATATGTGGTACTTGACCAGCATAGATTGTCTAGTGTCTTCCCATGCCTTTAATTGAATTGTCATAGCATGTAGTATCTCATTGTTAGTCTATTCTTACATGTTTTATCTGTCGTTGCTAGCATCTAATTGTATCTCTTGCTCGTTATTTGGCCTTATATGCCGTAGTTGAAGTTACTGTCTTCCTTATTGTCTTGTTACCGCTTAATTGTTGAATTGTTCTATGTCTTCCACTTCTCTGCTACCTATCTTAATTCTTATGGTTACATACCCAGTTACCACGTACTTTATCTGCCCTGTCATTTTTGTATAGTTGTTGTGTTCCTCCGGGTTTTATGTGGTTCTTTGTTGTTGTGTACTAATACCCTTGATAATAGAAATTCTTGTTAATGAAGTCATTGAATTTTTGTTGTTGATTTAAATTATTGTAAGGGGGATCGGGTTTCATGCCGCAACAAGTGAAATAAAGGAGGTTGTGAAATAAGGGAAGATATTTATATTGTGATATTGCTATTATATGGTAGGACGAGGTTGCACGCTGCAACAGATGAAATAAGGGTGGACTGTTATGAGAAAATAAGGGTGAATTACGATATTGATATCAGATGGTTGGATCAGGCTGCGCGCTGCAGCATATTTTGTTTATTGGCATGATATTGATATTGTACCGTGGGATCGGGTTGCACGCCGCAACATGTGAAATAAGGGTGAATTGATACGGTGGAATAAGGGTGAATTATGATACTGATATTATATGGTGGGATCGGGTTGCGCGCAACGACATGCTTGTGCTTTGTATTCCCTGTTTTGTTGCATTGGTCTCGGTTCTTTCGTACGAGATTCTGACAAATTTGTATTATCGGTTCTTTATTGTTTTTCGAGGATGGAGTTATTCCCTTGCCGTCATTCCTGAGTTCTTTTTCCTAATATTATTATTCTGGTGAATTGATTCTCTAGGTGAATTTATTACGTTGCGTCATTGCCTCCTGTCCTGCTGAAATGTTAGTAATAGAGTGACTTTAGATAAATAAAAGAATTAATATCATGTTGTCTCGTGTGACTTTTAAGTTAAAACCCGCCGCTTATTTCGATACTTACTATTTCTACTAGTTGTTATATTTTACTTCAATTGATTTCTCAACTTAATCTCCTTGACTTGTCTTAGGCTTTTATTTTACTTAAAAAGGAATTGTGTTATATTGTAATTCAATAAATTCTATATTAACTTCAGTAGCTTATCCGGTGTTGAATTTATTTGAAAGAGGTTATTTTCATTAACTAATGATTTCCAAAATAAACTCATTTTCTCGTTGATTTCCTACTTGGTTCAGAAGTTGTAGTTTTACATTCAATATATATACATAAAGTCTTTCGAACATCCTACTTAATATTTGTCACGGATATTATGTACTGAGTAAAACGTGGAATTTGCCGTGCAAGGTGAGATGAAAGGATGTGTGCACAAGGTGACGTGTATGTTAAATGTTTGAAATATGAGATCTTTGATATGAAATTACGAGAATTGGGATTACTGTAGTCGTGTATAAGAAACGATTTGATTGGTTGAGTTGACATCGTTTTCCCTACTTGAGTACATTTACCCTTGTTTGTAACCTAAGTATGTTGTTTTCTATTTACTTGGTATTTCTCGTTGACAGTTGTGTTTCCCTTTTCATTATTATTGTCTGTAATCTGACTTCTGTTGATATTGACATTTCTTTAATATTCCTTTCTTGTTAGCTTTATGTCATATCCTGCACAGGTTTAGATATTCAGTGAGTGTCTTGACCTGGCCTCGTCACTTCTCTACCGAGGTTAGGCTTGATACTTACTGGGTACCACCGTTGTATACTCATGCTACGCTTCTGCACATTTTTGTGCATAGTCAGGTACTCCAGATCGAGTAGGTTTTGAGACTCATGCTTGGTGTGGCTGGAGACTTCAATGTCCTGCCAGACATTCGCAGGCTCCGAAGTCACCCTCTAATGTATTTATTTTCATTGTTTCTTCTAATCTGGAATTGTGGTGTGTTTGTTATATAAAGCTTCTCCCAGAAAGGCTTATGACTTGTACTACCATTTTTGGGAGATTGTAAATTTTATAGAGGATTCCTTTTCTAAAGTAGTCAGATGTTATTTATTATTGTATTCGGTAAATTTTAGGCTTACCTAGTCCCTAAGACTAGGTGGCATGACGATACCCAACAGAGGTAAAATTGGGCCGTGACAGTACCGAGTTCGGGATTCGAGGTACCTGTCGAGATCGAGGCCAGTAATGATCGAGACCGAATGAGACAGACATCGAGCAAGATCAAAGATAGCATAATAACAGAAAGGCGAGAAATCCGTGACTGGTCAGAGATAATGGCGGAAATCTCGGAACGAATCAAATCAAGAACGATTAATTAGCATGGGACTTCCTTATGAAATTAGAGTTATACCATAAGTAGAATTCTTCTACTATATAAAAGGGAGTTCTAATTATTTGTAACACACATTGTTCCCGCATAAAAAAGGAATATAACACCCTCTCTATCACTTATGCACTCTTGTTCATCAGTTTACTTTCTGCTTTATTACTTTAGTACCAGTCAGTTCGAGGGGACTCTAGCTCGAGGGCTGAATTGTATTTCAACACTAGTTTGCTTTACTTTATTGTCAATTTCTATTACTAATCTTCATATTTACCAATTTGTATTAGGTGAAATCACGTGTCTTTAAAACCACATTATAAGTTTAATTGTTATCCAATTTTAAGGGTAAACACTTTGGCGCCCACCGTGGGGATAAGGATAATAATGATTTCTTAATACTGATTCCAATAACACATATTGATTTACGCTTGTTCTCGTAAGTGTTTTTGATTTCAGGATAAACAATGTTAAACTCAAAAGTAACACCCACTCATGGTGACAACAGCCTCAGATTTCACGGGGAAACGACAATATACCCTCCCTAGGGATCAAAGTGCCTGAGGATAACCTTGAGGGAGTACCAATTGCAAATCCCGTCGATGTTAGTTCACATGTTCCCCTAAATGCAAATCTAGGCATTCATACCCAAGGTAGCGTACGTAGGGAAGTTCGATCAGGTGGTCGAGGTACGCAGGGCGGAGAAGATGGTGGAGTCAGCCTTCAGCTGATATTTGAGATGTTACAGGCTCAGCAAGCTGCTATAGCATAACTGCAAAATCAGAATCGTGCACCAAGTGGGGTCGAACCCGAGCCCTCACCAGAAGTTGTTCATAGGGACGAACCTGTACCGGAGAGATAAAACGCAAATGAATCGAGGACTGACCCCGCCATTATGGAAATTCTCTAGGAGCTTACTAAACCGATTTAATCAGGAGAAAAGAAAATGAGGCAAATGACAAAAAAGTAGAAACATACAACTACCGGGTTGACCAAACACCGGGGGCACCACCGATTCTAAAGGGTTTGGATTCGAAGAAGTTCGTGCATAAGCCTTTCCTCCAAGTGCGGCTCCGAAGCCCATTCCGAAGAAATTCCGCATGCCAGAAATTCCCAAGTACAATGGGACCACCGAACCTAATGAGCATGTAACTTCTTATACATGCGCAATAAAGGGAATGACTTAGAAGATGATGAGATTGAATATGTTCTACTGAAGATATTTGGAGAAACTTTATTGAAAGGGGCGATGATATGGTATGACAATTTGTCGCCCAATTCCATCGATTCCTTCGCCATGCTTATAGATTCCTTCGTGAAGGCACATGCCGAAGCAAGAAAGGTTGCGACTGAGAAGTTGGACCTCTCCAAAGTGAAATAAAAAGACAACAAAATAAGGGAATTTGTATCTCGGTTCCAGATGGAACGCATGGACATACCCCAGGTCACAGATGACTGGGTTGTTCAAGCCTTTACTCAAGGATTGAACGAACGAAGTTCAGTAGCATCACGGCAACTAAAGCAGAATTTAATTAAATATCCAGCAGTGACCTGCGCTGATGTGCATAATCTATACCAGTCAAAGATCAGGGTCGAGGATGATCAATTGGGGACCCCTTCCGGTTCCGTTTACCCAAACAAGCCCATCAGAAGAATTCGAAGGGACATCGATAGAGAACCCTGATCGAACAGAGATCGGTATCAACCATACAACGCATATCGTAGAAACAATGGCCCAGGACATAATCCTGTTCGAAATGATTAGAGGAATGATCGAGGACAGAGCTCTTGAGGGCTCATGAGAAAAATTTTCTTCGATAAAAATGT
The DNA here is from genome assembly GCA_005239525.1 of Nicotiana knightiana. Lineage (NCBI taxonomy): Eukaryota > Viridiplantae > Streptophyta > Magnoliopsida > Solanales > Solanaceae > Nicotiana > Nicotiana knightiana. Next base: position 42,668 of record MDKJ01367998.1, on the reverse strand, counting down.
TGAGCCCACAGAAGTGCCACGATTATCAGAATACAACTTCAGCATCGATGCATCAAGGTATTATATCAGCCATTGGGAGAATCAAGGATACTAGATAGACTAGACCAATACAGACTGATCCGGCACAAAGAAACCCTAATCAAATATGCAAATACCATGGTACCCATGGTGATAGAATCGAAGACTGCCGACAGCTAAGGGAGGAGGTGGCTCGACTATTCAACAAGGGTCACCTCCGAGAATTCTTGAGTGACCGAGCTAAAAATCATTTCGAAGACATGGACGCAAACAGGAAGAACGAGCAGGAAGAACCACAGCACGTGATTCACATGATCGTTGGTGGGGTCGACATTCCACAAGGTCTTGTGTTCAAACGCACCAAGGTGTCGATCACAAGGGTAAAATGAACTCGAGACTATGTAACAGAAGACACCTTGTCATTCAACGATGAGGAAGCAGAGGGGATCTCACAACCCCACAATGATGCATTGGTAATCTCTATTCTTATGAATAAAATTCAGGTTAAACGTGTCTTAATTGATCCAGGGAGATTAACCAATATTATTCAATCGAGGGTCATGGAATAGTTCCACCTACAGGATCAGATCGTGCTCGCAGCTCGGGTTCTCAATGGTTTCAACATAGAGAGTGAAACAACCAAAGGTGAAATCATCTTACTAGTAAATGTAGTCGGGACTATTCAGGAAACAAAGTTCCATGTGATCGAGGGCGATATGAGATACAACGCCCTACTCGGAAGACCCAAGATTCACAACATGAGGACGATCCCCTCAACCCTTCACCAAGTGCTGAAATTCCCGACATCGGATGGAATAAAAATAGTGTATGGGGAACTCAAATAAGAAAGTAACTCAGTGATAAAAATGCTCAGTTTTTTCATAGTTTTCCGAAAATAATTCCACTTTTCAAGAATATCAGTGAAAACTCAAATCCTTTACCGAAATCGTCGTAAAATATGAGATAATTTGAATACCGTAAATTTTTGCAAAAATCCTTTCCACAATGAATTAGATGTTTCTTTTTCTTTCCAGATAGCAAGTGTAAAATAACTCTCTATACCCACATATCAATGTGTGTAAAGTTCATGAATGATGTGATACCGTACAGCATGAGGAAAAATGCATCTATATGCTTGTATGTCATGTGTGCATGCCAATTCCATGTATCTCAGAGATGAATCATGTACTCAAACTCGCAGAGTACTGAATCTCACTGTCTCACACTTTTCACTCATCATGATCAACCACTCGGTACTGTATATAGCCCATACGGCCCAGGGAAATCCGTCCCGGAACATATACAACACTAACTATAAGTCACTCAGTACCGAGGAAAAAGGACAATCTAACCCTATGGAGAAATCCATCACCAGGTATCAAGTACTTCGGACAAATACATGTCCAGGGAAATCCATCCCTCAATAATATCATTCGCGCTCTCTGGGGTGTGTAAAGACTCCGGAGGGGCTCCTACAACCCAAGCGCTATCATAATCATCAATATAACCGCTGCGGCGTGCAGCCCGATCCAATAACTGTCATTCATAAACAGGCTCTCAGCCTCTCTCAGTCATCACTCTCTCCAGTCTCACTCACGGGCTCACAATGTCATGAAACTAGCCCGACAACAATGATATGATGTATTAATACACAACAACTAAGACTGAGATGTGATATGAATGCATGAATATGACTGAGTATGAAATACCAATGAAATCAGTGAGATGACAGTAAGAAGCGACCACTATGGGTCCTAACAATATCAGCATAAGGCCCAAACAGGATAGCTAGCATGATTCACAGTTCAGTTACTTAATCATGTGGTGAAAACACAGATATCAACAAAATAGGGCCACTAAACAGTGCCATGAAAACAAAGGAGTCACAATTCACCGGGTGCATGCCCACACACTTGTCACCTAGAATGTGCGTCACCTCATCATCAATCACATAGCACGTAACTCGGGGTTTCATACCCTCAGGACTAAGTTTAGAAGAGTTACTTACCTCGAACAAACTAATTCCAATACCGAGCAAGCCAAGTGATGCTCCAAAAATGCCATCTCGCACGTTCCGACCTTTGAACAGCTCGAAACTAATCAAAACCAACTCAAATACATCAAACAACGCTAAAGGAACCAATCTCAATCGAAAAAGGTCGAATATTTAATCAAAAGCCCAAAATCGGCCAAAAAGCCCAACCTGAGTCTGCGCCTCGGAATCCAACAAAACTCATAAAATCCGACAACCCACTCAATTACGAGTCCAACCATACTAGTTTCACTCAAATTCGACTCTGAATCGATGTTGAAAACTCAAAAAATTTACTTTATGAAATTTTAGACAAAACCCTCAAATTTCACTTTGAAATCATCAATCAAATGCTAAAAACACAGATGGATTCATGAAATATAACCAAAATGAAGTATAGAACACTTATCCAATCCATATGGTGAAATTCTCCTCCAAATATTTTCCAAATCCGAGCTCCCCAACTCAAAATATGCCCAATGAACAAACCTTCGATATTAAATACTTTTGCCCAGCTGTTCTGCCTCGTTTTGCATGCCAAACGATCCCAAAAATTGCTTTTGATGCCTCCAATATATTTTTGTGAAATTTCAGTCACGATAGGCTTTTGAATCACTCCATTTGACCTTATAATGAAGGAGATATGTTGGTTTCAATATTTGAAAATAGTGCAGATTTTTAAATACGAAGTCAGTGGTAATTCCGTAATTAGTCTGAATAATCTGGCAACCCAATTCTTAGTAAAATGACCATAACATCCTCATACGATGTCCAAATTCGACGATTCTTTTTGCTATAGATTCGTAATTAAGATACGGATCTAATTATTTAAGGTAAACAGAAATCGGAGCCCATTGATTCAATGTGGTACCATTTATGCTTGCAGAAACGACGTCGAAACATAAGAAAAACGAGTGCAACACAACCTAATTCTATCCAAAACTCACCCGAGCCCCTCGGGACCCTGTATGAACATACCAACAAGTACCATAACATAATACGGACTTGCTTGAGGCCTCAAATCACGCATAACAACATCGAAACGATGAAACACATACCTCAAATCAAACTTAATGAACTTTCGACTTCCAAAAACTCGCGTCGAAACATATCAAACCAACTCGGAATGAACTCAAATTTTGCATACAAGTTCTAATATATCAAACAGAGCTACTCGTTCCCCAAATTACCGAGGGAAGTGCAAATTCTCAAAACGACCATTCGGGTCGTTACATTCTCCTCCACTTAGACATATGTTCATCCTCGAACGTGCCAAGAGTTGTTCCCAAGGCCATCAAACCGCCGTATAACTTAACCATGCACATACTAGTGGTTGATCCCACGTCACCCTATTTCAACTAGGCCCGACCACACCACACAACTTAATATCATTACTCCATCCTTATTCCGTAAACTACAGTATCTAATTTCCAACATCTGGAATTACTACAAGACCCGAACTTCGCATATACACACTGTATAAGTATGAACAAGCTGTATCAAACCATAACCATGACCCATGACACAATCACAGGATATACCACGCAACTCAAATACTCATAGCGACCCCAATAGATGCTCGATAACCAACTCGACACCAGTAACGAACCTTATATCAACTAAAATCTTATTCTGGACCTTTATACACTGCCAATGATGAAAGAAACACATAGAAACTCATAACCACCTATCAGACCGACAAGTCATAGAACTCTCCTTTCTTCGACAAGAACTATAGCCGATTTCTAAGCCGACTTCTGACATTATCCTTCCAACTATGTTGAACCAATTACGATAGTATCCATTCTAGGTCCAATGACCTCATCTCATCCAACACAATCATTCTAGTGACATGCCACATCAACACAATCTAAAGCTACAACTCGTGCAACCCGTGCACCAATAAGCGATAACCCAAATGTACTCAAATCATGAAAAAATGACTTAAACGAGAGAACTCTCCCGCAAGCTTAACAAGTACTGCCACAACGAAATACTGAAAATCCATTACACCCTGTAGGACCATCATACGAATCTAACACAAAGGTTCATACCTTAACATATTTTGCTGTAATGCGTGCCCCATCCAAATTAGTCCATGGAATATACCTCAACCCACCCTGCTCAAAATCAATAACCATGTGAAATTCGACATCAAGTACTCAAAGTGCATTACAATAACCACGGAGAGGAAAATGACACAGTGCCATACAAACCCCGAAAGAATATAACCAATACGCCATCAATCGTGCAATACTCATCTCGCTCAAATTTCGTTATAAGGCCCTAATAGAACCGCATCATGTGTGCTTATAACCCACAATTCACAGCTCCTCGTAGCATAGAAGAGTAACCCACAGATCATTTCAGAAAATGAATACTCTCAACAACAACCAAATGATACATCCCTCAGCAATAGCAGTATGGAGCCAACCAATCCGACTCGGTGTAGAAAACATATCCTAATTGGGCCTACCAATGGACCCCAAATCAGCTCTAGTCACCCCACAAATAGATAATAACCCCCTGATGTTCCACAATGACTGAATCATAACACATACTATCATCTGGCTAGCTTCGGCCATGACTTCACAGCCCACAACCATGATACAGTTTGCTCCTAAGAACTCCCAGTCTCCAAACCCATAAAACACACGAATCACCATATCTGATCCCATCTCCACCGCCTGAATGTCTAACACATATCTCATACACGATCATCCCATGAGGAATACTTCTATAATTCTTCCGTGCCACTTAGAAAAATTTGAATATCAGTTGTCGATCAACCAGGAGTGTCGTAATACCAATGAAGTATCCATAAATCAAAACACATTGCCCCTTCTGAAATGTATGCTTTCATCCAGCCATAAATATCATTCACCTAGTCATTTGAAACCGTACATGTTTCCTAAGAATACACCGTGACCTTGCTCATGCAAATATCATTCCCACACAACACACCGCATATACCATACCATCATATGGAAAGTACAAAAATCTCATAATCCACCCCGAGTCATAGTAAACTACATACTTAACCAGTTAGAAACCTTCAATTTGATCTCATCCAGGAGAAAATCCCTATTCGCAGCATGTTCCACACACCAGTAGGAAATATACACCTCGAACCATGGTAGTAACCATTGAAAAGTCTTCGAAACTCATTTGCACATAATCAAGCCATCAGAACTCAATCTCTCTATCTCATCCAAGCCACACAGGCTGCCAAAACCCAAGAGCATTGCCACGAAGCACCTGTAGAAACCCACCACATCATAAGCACCCAAAGAACCGATTATATACATTACTGTGTTGATCCAACCTACTAACAAGCTATCCTAATTCTCCGAGTCCTTCCCGAATTTCCTTTAATATTGATACTTCTCCTTGCTAGAACAATACAATCCTTAACCAAATGTGTCCCACGAACTCTAGCATGGAACCAGACCTCCCTAAGTCTCATAAGCCGCTGAATTCCCTCTTAAGAACCCCAAAAGTACCACAACTAAGATACCCACTCTGAAGAGACTTTCCGTGAATCTAAAGCCGCTTCTTTCCCCTTTCCTGATGCTGAAATGTAGAATCCATAATGATATAAAAATGCCACAAGTCCTGACACCCTCCAATATAAATCTTAGTTTGTAGCCAAATACACATCCTGAAGATTTCCAATTGCTACATATAAATATTTAATCCATTAGAACCATTCTTGAGAGTCATCCACTCTACTCAAATCTCAATTAAACTGATCAAACAGACCGAACGACCTGTGCCCCATTTGCACACCAACACCCTAAGAAGTAATCCACACTTCTAAGCAACCGAGTGAATTCCCTACTCCATGCATACTACATTCTTTACGGATAACAACTCAATCATTTAGTGTTTCCCATATACCCAAAAACATAATACAACCCGTATCCAGAAATTCTTTTACTCGAGTCCTCTCGAACGCAACCTCTGCCAGTCATAACTGATTCACAAGTGTACCTCAAACTGAAACCAATACAACACATGACCGTGCAATCAGCTTATCCATAGCATACTCCCCCACTTGGCTCCAAGCCATAGATAAAAGCACACAATAACTCACAATGCCCATACTCTGTTGCTGCAAAAATCGTGCACTAAACTTCAACTAAATTCTTCATAAGTTCATGTAACACAAACTATCTAATATCTCAAATCATCTATAAATCTCGCGTTCATCCTCGTAATAGCCAAGCCAACTTCTACAAGCGATCCAAGCCAACTTCTACAAGCCAAATTGCTCTATATATAATTCACTGGTAAAAGAGAACTCACTACAAAACAACATAGGGATCACTCAAACCTCAGGACACCCTGCAAGAGATAACCCACCTGCTTCGCCTCAAACTAACAGCTCTTTATACCCTTCCACAATCATAACTATTACGCAATCACTTAATCTTCCTGAGTCTGAACTCATATCACAACATGAAAATCTACGTCACTCCTCAACTAAAAATGATAAAAGGATCCTTCAACACACCCATAATTCGAGACTATACGTCAATCAAGACGGAAATCAAGCAACAAATTTACATCTCAATCAAACTCTTTTCATCACATTCGAACGATCTGAACACTTTCCACAGTCACATCATACTCGCCACATAGTCTTCCAATCACAAATCCCACTAACAGGGACACCACCAGACATATAAATCCCAAAAGTAAATGCTCACACAATTAAAATCTCCGTGCTCAAGCTACAGTAAAAACCCGGCCTCAAGTCCTCCAGACTAGCCCATCACCAGAACACCAAAATCATATTTTTCACCTCAACCATGGAATCACAAGCCGTCGATGCACAGCTGATACCGAGCGCTCACATGCACATACGAATACGTGGAATGAATTCAAAGAGTTATGCTTCAAGCTGAATCAATGTCGCACGATAAGGAAAGAAATATGGGATGTATATCCTAAATGTCATGTAGCCTCTCGAAGATAGGTATGGACGTCATCATACCGATGCACAAGACTCTACTAGACACTTGCTCATGACTTGTAGAACCAATAAACCTAGAGCTCTGAAACCAATATGTCACGACTTAAAATCCGCTAGTCGCGATGGCACCTAAACCAACCCGCTAGGTAAGCAAACTAATAACTGTCCAATTTCAATAATAGTGATAAGACAATCAAACAAAGGAATTTCTGAATCTTAAACCTTTCCCAAGGACAGGTAGTACAAATTATGAGCTTCTACGAATAGAATTTACAAAGTTGATATGAAGTAAATAAATCTTCTCTTTGAAAAATACATAAACAGAGTTTTTCTAAATCTAAGGCTACCATGAACAAGAGGCATCTACAACAGGAAAGCAGGTACATCTTCAAATCAGCAACCATCGAGCACAACAACAACAACAACCAACATCTGCACGCAATGTGAAGAAGTGTAGTATCAGTACAACCGATCCATGTACTGAGTAAGTAACAAACCTAACCTTAGGTTGAAAGCAGTGACGAGCTCGAACATAGGTCGGGTCCAACACCAATAACCAATAGCAGCTCATAACAACGTAGAGCATATGAATAAGAAAGTAACTCAGCGATAAAAATGCTCAGCTTTTTCACAGTTTTCCGAAAAATAGTTCCACTTTTCAAGAATATCAGCGAAAACTCAAATCCTTTACCGAAATCGTCGTAAAATATAAGATAATTTGAAAACCGTGAATTTTTCCAAAAATCCTTTCCACAATAAATTAGATGTTTTGTTTTCTTTCTAGATGGAAAGTGTGAAATACCTCTCTATGGCCACATATCAATGTGTGTAAAATTCATGAATGACGTGATATCGTACAACATGAGGAAAAATGCATCTATATGCATGTATGTCATGTGTGCATGACAATGTCATGTATCTCAGAGATGAATCATGTACTCACACTCACTGTCTCATACTTTCAACTCATCAACAACTCGGTACTGTATATGGACCATACGGCCCAGTGAAATCCATTCCGAAACATATACAACACTGACTATAAGTCACCCAGTACCGAGGAGAAAGGGCAATCCAACCCTGTGGAGAAATCCATCTCCAGGTATCAAGTACTTCAGACAAATCCATGTCCAGGGAAATCCATCCCTCAATAATATCATCCGGGCTCATTGGGGTGTGTAAATACTCCGGGGGGGAGCTCCTACAGCCCAAGCGCTATCATAATCATCAATATAACTGTTGCGGCGTGCAACCCGATCCAATAATTGTCACTCATAAACAGGCTCTCAGCTTCTCTCAGTCATCACTCTCTCCAGTCTCACTCACGGGCTCACAATATCATGAAACTAACCCGACAACAGTGATATGATGTATTAATACACAACAACTGAGATTGATATATGATATGAATGCATGAATATGACTGAGTACGAAATACCAATAAAATCAGTGAGATGACAGTAATAATCGACCACCTATGGGTCCTAACAATATCAGCATAAGGCCTAAATAGGATATCTAGCATGATTCATAGTTCAGTTAATTAATCACGTGGTGAAAACACATATATCAACAAAATAGGGCCACTAAACAGTGCCATGAAAACAAAGGAGTCAAAATTCACCGGGTGCACGCCCACACGCCTGTCACCTAGAATGTGCGTCACCTTATCATAAATCACATAGCACGTAACTCGGGGTTTTATACACTCAGCACTAAGTTTAGAAGAGTTACTTACCTCGAACAAGCCAATTACAATACCGAGCAAGCCAAACGATGCTCCAAAAATTCCTTCTCGCGCGTTCTGACCTTCTAACGGCTCGAAACTAACCAAAAACAACTCAAATACATCAAACAATGCTATAGGAACCGATCACAATCGAAAAAGATCAAAGTTTTAATCAAAAGCACAAAATCGGCCAAAAAGCCCAACCCGGGCCCGCGCCTCGGAACCCGACAAAACTTATAAAATCCAAAAACCCATTCAATTATGAGTCCAACCATACTAGTTTCACTCAAATCCGACTCCGAATCGATGTTGAAAACTCAAAAATTCACTTTATGAAATTTTAGACAAATCCCCCAAATTTCACTTTGAAATCATCAACCAAATGCTAAAAACGAAGATGGATTCATGAAATATAACCAAAATCAAGTATAGAACACTTACCCCAATCCATATGTGTAAATCTCCTCCAAAAATTATCCAAATCCGAGCTCCTCAACTCAAAATATGACTAAATGTACAAACCTTCAATATAAGTACTTTCGCCCAGTTGTTCTGCCCCGTTTTGTGTGCCAAACGATCCCAAAACTTGCTTTTGATGCCTCAAATGTATTTCTTGTGAAATTTTATTCGATATAGGCTTTTGAATCACTCCATTTGACTTTATAATGAAGGATATATGTTGGTTCAATATTTGGAAATAGTGCAGATTTTTAAATACGAAGTCAGTGGCAATTTCGTAATTAATCTGAAAAATCTGGCAACCCAATTCTTAGTAAAATGACCATAACATTCTCATACGATGTCCAAATTTGACGATTCTTTTTGCTACAGATCCGTAATAATGATACGGATCTAATGCTTTAACCAAAATAGAAATCGGAGCTCATTTGTTTAATGTGGTACCATTTATGCTTGAAGAAACGAAGTCGAAACATAAGAAAAACGAGCGCAACACAACCCAATTCTATCCAAAATTAACCCGAGCCCCTTGGGACCCCGTACGAACATACCAAAAAGTACAATAAAATAACACGGACTTACTCATGGCCTCAAATCACGCATAACAACATTGAAACGATGAAACACACATCAAATCAAACTTAATGAACTTTCGAACTTTGGACTTCCAAAAACTCGCGCCGAAACATATCAAATCAACTCGAAATGAAATCAAATTTTTGACACAATTCCTAATACATAATACGGAGCTACTCGTGCCCCTAAACTACTGAGCAAAGTGCAAATACTCAAAACGATCGTTCGGGTCATTACAGAAAGGGTATGGGCTAGGCATCGTTTTGATGTCCCCCACAGGTAATACAATTAGACAATCTATCAAAACTTCCAAGTTAACTAATAATGAGGCCGAGTATGAGGCCATGCTTTCAGGTCTCGAGCTAGCTAAGAGTTTGGGAGCAGAGGTCATCGAGGCCAAATGTGACTCTCTACTTGTGGTAAACCAAGTCAACAGAAATTTTGAGGTTCGGGAAGACCGAATGAAGAGGTAGTTGGACAAGCTACAGTTGGCTCTACATAGATTTAACGAATGGACCCTATAGCACGTACCTCGAGAGCACAACGGCGAAGCCGATGCTCTCGTAAATTTGGGGTCATCGGTCGAAGTTGACGAGCTTAGCTCGGGGATTGTCGTACAACTTTCGAAATCAGTAATCGAAGAAGTCCAGACCGAAATAAACTCCAAAAGTCTTATCTAGGATTGGAGGAATAAGTATATCGAATACCTAAAGAATGGGAAGTTTCTATCAGATCCTAAAGAATCGAGGAATCTATGCACGAAGGTCGCATGGTTCACATTGGCCGAGGATGGAACACTATATAGAAGGATGTTCGATGGACCATTGGCAATATGTTTGGGTCCAGGAGATACCGACTAAGTCCTGCGGGAAATTCACTAAGGCACTTGCGGTTCTGGTGCCGAGTCATTGGTTCACAAAGTCATCAGAGCGGGAAAATGAGACAAAAGAGTTTGTTCGAAAGTGCGACAAATGTCAAAGGTATGCGCCAATGATTCACCAGCCCGGGGAAAATCTCCACTCAGTCTTATCCCCATGAGCGTTCATGAAATGGGGAATGGACATCGTCAGCCCTTATCAGCCCCAGGTAAAACTCAATTCATTTTGTTTATGAATGAGTATTTCTCTAAGTGGGTTGAAGCACAGTCCTTCAAGAAAGTTAGAGAAAAAGAAGTCATAGACTTCATCTGGGACCACATTATATGTCGATTCGGGATGCCTGCCGAGATCGTATGCGACAATGGGAAGCAATTTGTTGGCAGCAAACTGATAAAGTTTCTCGAAGACCACAATATTAAAAGGATTCTATCAACGCCATATCATCCTAGTGGGAACGGATAGGCCAAATCGACAAACAAGACCATCATTCAAAATCTAAAGAAAAGATTGACCGACGCTAAAGGAAAATGGAGTGAAATATTGCTCGAGGTCCTTTGGGCATACCGTACAATGTCGAAATCCAGTACGGGGAAAACACTGTTCTCTTTAGTCTATGGTGCCGAAGCTCTGATCCCGGTCAAAGTCGGGGAACCTAGCCTCAGGTTTCAGTATGCAACGGAAGAGTCAAATCACGAGGCTATGAATATAAGCCTCGAATTTCTATATGAAAGACGGGAAGCCTCCCTCGTTCTAATGGCCGCACAGAAACAACGGATTGAAAGGTATTACAATCGAAGATTCAATATTCAACACTTTAAAATCGGGGACTTAGTTCTGAGAAAAGTCACCCTCAACACTCGAAACCCTAACGAAGGAAAACTTGGCACGAACTGGGAGGGACTGTATCAGGTCCTCGATATCGTCGGAAAAGGATCCTACAAACTTAGCATGATGAACAGCGAGCAATTACCAATCAATTGGAACTAGGGGTGGTAAAATAGTTAAAAGAAAACAGTTACACACCCATATTATCCACTAAAAATGAGTTGGATAATGAACTTTTTAAAAACGGGTCAAATAAGGATAAGAATCATATTATCCATTTAGAAAATGGATAACCAATGGATAACCTATGGGTCTAACTTTTACATTTATAAAACCTCAAATTGGGGTTACTCAAGTTAGGGAGACTATGAATTCTCCGAAAAGTGATCATATGCAAGATGTCATGGATAGTATGGTTACCCATATTATCCGTTGGTTAACCCATTTTTATCCCTATTATATACGGGTCGGGTTGGATAATTTATCCATTTTTTCATTAGCCATTTTCGACCCGAACCATATCCAACCCGACCCGCCCGTTTGCCACTCCTAATTGGAGCATATCACTCCTCAAATGATATTACTGCTAAGGTACGACCTTCTCCATTTTTATTTATATTTTATATTAACCAATTGCAGGTGTTCAATCGAAGACATCGAGGGATTCTTTGACACAAAGTCCTTAGGCCTGAAAGCATGTTGCACTCTTTTTCCCTTAGACCTGTTTTTGTCCCAAATGGGTTTTTTCCAGCGAGGTTTTTATTGAGGAAACAATTGTTTGTGCTAACTTAGAGCAATTCAACAATATAAGAGGCTTCTTTACAATCAACTTTGAATACTGGAGGGCATCACCCTCAAAATTCAACTTTGTTACAAGGACAGTACTTCGTGTCAACAAGGTCTCGATAGGTAAATTTTGTATGTAAGGGCCGAACGGTAGAATGAACCGTGCCCATGTAGATTACTCGAGCCCTAATGGAAAACATGTACGCATTTATAATCTATTGAGAGAAATATTTTTCATTGTCAAATATTTCATGCCTTAGAAAAAGTTTTACTTTACAAATTCATACTTTTGATATATTGTGGAAATAGGCTTAAGGGTCGATCACAACTGAAGTTCAAACAACTAACCCCGCACTCGGGGAATACCGTCCAAAAATTTGACATAATCGAATTACTAAAGCCTCGAGATCGTAAGACCTTAAAAAGGAAATCCTCAATTTTATAGGCCACGTCCACCCCACTCAGGGACTGACACTTCGAACAAATTCGAAGTGTAACCGGGAAAAAATCCCAAGAGGCAAATCCCAAGGCTACGGCCAAATTAATATGATTCAGAGACGTCCAAATTCCGTAATAAAATAGGCCTTCAAATATTTTCACAAACTCGGTTAAAAAGGCTACCCTCGGCAAAATTATAAAGGGTTTCGATGACATCAACCCTCGAAAACCCTAAGGGGTATCGAATTGTTTGAACTCTCGAACAATTTTATTTCATGCTAATGCATAACAAAACAAAGGGTTTTGATAACATCAACCCTCAAAAACCCTAACGGGTACAAATTTATCTCATGCTAAGGCATAAAAAATTGACTTCGGTCAAATTGCCTAAGTTTCAAACTTATGAACAAAATCTTTCATAAGGCATGAATGAAACAAAATTTTCACAAGGCAGAAAATGAAATAAAGACAAGTCGGAAAGGAAATAAATCTTTATTTTTGTTCTTTTGTGAAGGATCCTGATCGGTCCTTGTAAATATTCTCATAAATATATATATATATATATATATATATATATATATATATATATATATATATATATATATATATATATATATATATATATATATATATATATATATATATATATATATATATATATATATATATATATATATATATATATATATATATATATATATATATATATATATATATATATATATATATATATATATATATATATATATATATATATATATATATATATATATATATATATATATATATATATATATATATATATATATATATATATATATATATATATATATATATATATATATATATATATATATATATATATATATATATATATATATATATATATATATATATATATATATATATATATATATATATATATATATATATATATATATATATATATATATATATATATATATATATATATATATATATATATATATATATTTATGAGAATATTTACAAGGTCCGATCAGGATCCTTCACAAAAGAACAAAAATAAAAAATCCTAAGGTTCCTAATTTTCCTCGGGGTTAGCTTCTTCTCCATTGAGGGACCCCCGGTATCGGACACGCTCTCACTCCTGGCGTCATCATCATCATCATCGGAGGAGGATAGTGCCCTAGCATCGGCTTCGAGCCCTTTGGCCTTTTCTATCTCATCAGTGAGATCAAAACCTTGGGCATGGATCTCCTCGAGATTTTCCCTCCGATATTGGCACTTGGCGAGTTCGACAACCCAATGTGCTCGAGTTTGAGCGATCTCGGTAGTCTCTCTTTCTTGGGCTTGAGCAGCTTCAGCATCAGACCAGAAAATGGCCACGATCGCCTCTGCATCTGCTCTGGCCTTTTCAGTCTCAGATTTGATCTTTGCAAGTTCGGCGGCCAACCGAGCCTCGAGCTCCTAAATTTTCTTGGCCTGTGCCAAGCTCTAATCATGCATGCCATGAAGCTGACTTTTGGTTGATGACAGCAAGGCTCGAGTAGCCTCCTTTTCTAAGGCAAGGCGGTCCATATTCTATTTCCATCCCAAAGTCCCCGCCTGCATCTTATTGAGCTCTTCACGAAACTGCTCGATTCTCTCATCTTTTGCTGAACCTGTGAGATTGAAGTGTTAGCCATCATCCCCGAACCAATTCCATGAGCCTCTAAGATTTTTATTACCTGCTCAATCAGGTCGGTTTGTTCTTTATGAACCGTGGCCAACTCGGCTCAGAGGTCCTTGATCTCCTCTTCTTTTTGCCTACTGAGGAGCTTGAGGGCGTCCTTATCCTCGGTAATCCCTTGAAGATCAGCCTTGCATCGGCTCAGTTCAACTCAGGATTTTGAAAATTCCTCCTGATGAAGCATTAAGGCCTATACATAAAGAAGAAAAGAAGTTAGACAGGAAGAGTAAAATAGACACAAGTGTAATATCGACGAGGGGAGTTAAGACTTACCCGATTTAGAGCCTGTTGTGCCTCATTGAAAAGACTAGATGCCTCGCCCGACTCCTTCCTCAAGATCACCAAGTCACTCAGGCCGGCAGTATCTTCGAACCCAGTAAAGTAATCACGGAAAGGGTCCTCATTTCCGTGGGATCCTTCTATGGAGGGGGTCTTTAAGGCCCGAGCATCCTGAACCATCCCCTCGGAGAACAAAAGGAGAGACGGGGAGACTCAAATTTATATTGCCCCAAGTGGGTCACTTGGGGCATTTTCTGCATCTCGAGAGGCCTTGAGATCAGCCCATGTAGTCGTACCCACCGTTTGCTCACTATGATGGGAGGCATCTTCAATCTTCGACGACTCGGGGACTTTGACCAAGTCTTTTTCCAAGGCCCCCTCATCTCGAGGGGGAGTCTTTGCAACTTTCACCGACTCATCAGCCTTTGGGGCCTCAGTGTTCATCTTCACTTGGGCCACCAGCCCAGACTCGTCTTCGTCTTCTTTATCTTCCTTCCTCAGGCTTCAAACTGACTCTTTGGTCAGAAGGATAATTTTCTTCCTGGGCTTACGAGCCCCTCTCTTCTTGGGCTCTGGATCCTCAGAGGTTGAGCTCATTTTCCTCTTTCTATCCTTCACCGGTTTCGGGTTCGGGGTCAAAGTCTCCTCCTCACCAAACGAGGGCCTCATGACCGCATCTTTGCCAATGCCTGTATATAAGAAAATAGGGTAAGTGTGGGAAAAATGTTTTAACAAAATCACCAAACACATGAAAGGGGGCTTACTATGATTCTTGGCTCCCCATCGGCCCTTTGATAAGTCGCGCCATGCGCGCTCAGCATACGTCGATGTCGAGACTAGGTCCCTGACCCAACTCTTAAGGTCAGGGATGGCACCAGGCCTCCAGGCATCGGCTACATCGAAAAAGAACATTAGTGAGAGAAAGCAAAGAAGAAAAGTAACAAATAAAGGGGATCGTACTTACGTTTCATATTCCACTTCTCGAGAAATGGAATCTTCTCGGTCGGAATTAGGTCCGAGGTATTAACCTTCACGAATTGACCCATCCAGCCTCGGTCCTTGTCCTCGTCTATACTAGAGATGAAGACTTTGGTGGCTCGATGTTAGAGATCTATTAACCCACCTCGGTAAAGCCGAGGGCTGTATAACCTGATGAGGTGGTTGAGGGTGAAGGGAACCCGTCGACTTTGCTCGAGAAAAATTGGAGCAATATGACGATCCTCCAGAAGGAGGGGTGAATCTGATCGAGGGTCACCTGATACTTTTTATAGAAGTCCACAATGATTGGGTCAAGAGGACCCAACGTGAAAGGGTAATTGTAAACACTCAAATACCCTTCCACGTGGGTGGTAATAGCCTCCTCTGGGGCCGGAATCACAACCTCTTTGTTTTGCCAGTTGCAGTCCTCCTTTACTTTGTCGAGAAAGATCTTAGGTATCGAGCATATGTATCTCGATACCGGATCGCAATGACCGGGGTCCAACGAAGTTTTCTCGGTCTTGAAATCAGAGCTGACTACACACCCCCTAGGAATACATTCCTCAAGGCGAGGTTCCATCGGCGCTTTCCCGCCGGCTGGTTGAGAAGATGAAGAAATTTCTTTTTATGGTACGATTTTTGACGTTTTTGCCATTTTGTTTGAGTTTGAAGAAAGAAGAAGATAATAGGACATGATGTTTGAGAATGGGTTAACAACAAAACCTGTAGATCTTGTAGAACGGAAGAACTTAGAAGATGTAAAAAGCTTTGGAGATTAGAGGATATTGAAATAAAAGTTTGAATCAATGAGAATAGGCCTATTTATGGGTTTCACGACGACGGTTCGAATCCACTAGTGGCCGACCACCAACTGACACACATTAAATGCCTGGAAAACTGCACCGACGGGACATTTCAGTCACTTCTATCGCTTACGTCAAGGAGATGATGTCATGATAGGTCGAGGATCGAAGGCTCAATTCATTTCTTGTCATTACACTCCGAAAAATGAGGGACTACCTGTATACGGTTAAAATCGAGCTCACCCAATTTTACTAATTTACCGAGACCAGGGTGAAGGATCGAAGATAGATCCCGTGGTAGATCAGGCCATGGCATGAGGACAAGGTACCGAGTTTGGGATTCGAGGTACCTATCAAGATCGAGGCCAGTAGCGATCGAGACCGAATGAGATAGACATCGAGCAAGATCGAAGATAGCATAATAACAGAAAGGCGAGATATCTGTGATTGGTCGGATATCATGCGGAAATCTTGGAATGGATCAAATCAAGAACGATTAATTAGATAATCATGGGATTTCCTTCTATAAAGAGTTATACCATAAGTAGAATTCCTCTACTATATAAAGCGGAGTTCTAATCATTTGTAACACACATTGTTCCCACATAAAAAAGCAATATAACACCCTCTCTCTCTCTTATACACTCTTGTTCATCAGTTTACTTCCTGCTTTATTACTTTAGTACCAGTCAGTTCGAGGGCACTCTAGCTCGAGGGCTGAATTGTATTTCAACACTGGTTTGCTTTTTATTGTCAGTTTCTATTACTAATCTTCATATTTATTAATTGGTATTAGGTGATATCACGTGTCCTTAAAACCACATTATAATTTTAATTATTATCCAATTTTAAGGGTAAAAACTTTAGAAAGGCAACAATCTCGCAGTAACTACCACTCCTAATTACTTCCACCACTATCATCAACCAATTCTTCTATTTATTATAGCAAAAATACTGATCGGGATCATCATTAATTATTTGATATACACTCTCTCTCTCTCTCTCTCTCTCTCTCTCTATATATATATATATATATATATATATATATATATATATATTCTTTTTTTCCTAAAATTTTGATGTAAATATTCCTCTACCAATGCATTTAACTCCATTTGTTAGAATAGATTCCATTAAGTTTCTGCACCTATCCTTTTTTTTTTGAGCTTTTGTTTGATTTCAGAAAATAGGACCATACCCGGCTAGGCATCACCGCTCATCATTACAAACTATAAGTATCCACCACCATCTTCCTCAACTATAACTAACACTACTAATTACCACTAGTTACTACCTAGAACCGTCACCATCAACCAAAACCACCACCAACTGCCAGCTCCAGTCGGCATCCACAAGCACTATCATTAGCCATCATCTTTCTTTTTGGTGAAACAAAAAGATTTTATTTATCACCTGAACAACACTTACAAAATTAGTTTTTCATATGCAACAGATAGCCCCGCTCTAATGCTCTACTTCTATATTTATATTCCTACCTTCTATCCTCATATGTAAATTTCCTCCTATACATAAGTTATCTATAGAGTGTTTCAAACCAAGCTATGTTCCTGTTTGAATGTTTCCTTCCCAGTACTTCATATATTTTGTGCCTGCATTCCTGCTTTATCTGGTTGCATAGTTGTCCAAGCCTTGGGACCTTTTGCTCCCATAATGCAATGTTTCTTGCTTTTCATATGTTGTACACCACAACTTCCAATGTTGCTAGCATAATTGCCTTGCACATTTTCCCTTTCACTTGCCTTGTCATCCTTCTGTCTAGTCCTCGTAAGTCTCTGTTTCTTACACCAATATTTAGCCATCTCAGTATTTCTCCCAAGCATTCTTTTGATAATTTAGATTCAAAAAATAGGTGTTCAATTGTTTCCTCTTCATTTACACATCACACACTAATTGTCTTGCTAATTCCCATATGCTTCAGCCTTTCCTTTGTCAGGAGTCGCTTGTGTGCTGCTAGTCAATAGATAAAGTTGTGTTTAGAATGTTAATTCCATTCCATACCCACCCTCTCCAAGGCCATTCCTCCATAGCCTCTTTTTCAGTTATATCCACTGCTTAGTGTATATTCCCCAGTAGCAGTTAGC
The DNA here is from genome assembly GCA_005239525.1 of Nicotiana knightiana. Taxonomy (NCBI): domain Eukaryota; kingdom Viridiplantae; phylum Streptophyta; class Magnoliopsida; order Solanales; family Solanaceae; genus Nicotiana; species Nicotiana knightiana. The sequence goes on along the minus strand of MDKJ01367998.1, from coordinate 24,076 downwards.
CAACGGTTTTGTATATAACCTGTTGCAAATTTGACTCTGATTGTACGTATTTTCCTCCAGTACCAGCTACAATCTTGAGGAGGTTTGTATTGCCACCATTCACTCCCTTTTGGGTGGATGTGATCCACCCATCGTACCCATAAGTTGTCTGTTTTTGTTGTTATGTTCCATACATACTTTTCTACTGCCGCTCCATTCCAGACAGCTATGTCATGTATCCTATCGTGGAGGTTATTTGTGTGAGCCTTCCTATCCTATAAGAATTTCCTACACACTCATATGATGCTTTTGATTACTTTTTTTGGTAGCACAAATATGGTCGACCATTTACTAGCGACACTCTCCCTACATATGATAAGTTCCTTGATGTAACGACGTGGCTGGTTGTTTTGAGTATTTAAGTTCCATTCAGCGGAATAAGGTCTTGAAAAGCTTCATATTATGTGTAGCGACTTGTGTGCATGGTTTAATTCAATTACCAGATGATTCGGAGTCAAATTGGAAGAAGGATTCTAGTTTTGGAAGCTTAAGCGGTGAGAATTTGACCGGAATTTGACTTTTATGTAAACGGCTCTGGAATGAGTTTTGGATGATGTCAGAAGCTTCATGTGGTGATTTTGTACTTAGGCGAGCATCTAGATTTCGATTTGGAGGTACGTGGAGTAATTTGAGGCAATTCGGCGAAAATTGGAAAAAGTTGAAGTTTGGAAAATGGAGAAGTTTGATCCATAGTTGAATTTTGTGATATCAGGGTCAGAATGTGATTTCGAGAGTGGGAATAGCTTTGTGATGTCATTTGGGACTTGTCTGCAAAATTTAGCATCATTCCGGGTTGGTTTGATTGGTTTCGACACAAGTTTTTGAAGCTGGAAGATTTGGAAGTTCATAGTTTGATTCATGGCGCGATTTATATTTTCGGCGTTGTTTGATGTTATTTGAGACTTCGAGCGAGTCCGTGTGAGGTTATAGAATTTTTCTGTGTGTTTAGACGGGGTCCTGGGAGCCTCGGCTGGGTTTCGAATGGGCTTAAGGTCATCCTTCTTCACAATCATGAAGTGTTATTTGCGTTCGCCTAGTGTTCTTCTGACCCACCAATTTTTTATTTCTATGCGCTCGCATAGTGTGCCTCGCGTTCGCGTACCCCTGCTCATTCAATTCATCGCATTCGTGTCCCCCTTCCGCGTTCGCGTAGCAGGAACCAGGCCTTGGGAACTGTGATCATTTTTCCTCTTCGCGTTCGCGTAAGCTCCTGCCCATTTTTTCATCGCATCCGCGTCCGTTCACTCGCGTTCGCGAAGGGTATTTCTTGGCCGCCTTCATTTTACTTCTTCGCGCACGCGATCCTTCCTCCGCGTTCGCGATGCTTTAATACCTGGGCAGGATATAAGATCTTCAAATTGAGGGTTAGACCATTTTTACCATATTTTGACTTGTAGAGCTCGGTTTTGAGGGATTCTTGGTGGGTTTTTGAAGCAATTCAATTGGCTAAGTGTTATTTACCTAGTATTGAATATATTCCATGATTTTATCTTCATTTCAATCATTTAATTTGTGTTTTGGGTTGAAGAAAATGTTGGTTTTTGAAGAAAATTTCTAAAATGAAAAATCATGATTTGAGGGACGAAATGGTATCGGAATTTGATAATTTTTGTATGGTTGAACTCATATTGGAATAGGTATTCGGATTTTGTAAAAAATTTCGGGTTCCGAGGTGCGGGCCTGGGGGTCGACTTTTGGACCGATTCTTAAAATTTGATAAAGATTGAGGCTTTATGATCCGAATAGTTTCTTATGTGTTTTATTTATGTTTTGAAGTTGTTTCAGTTATATTTGAGCCGTTCGGAGGTCTTTTTCCCGAGAAATTCATTTTAAAGTACCAGTTTGTCGTCTTTGAGGTAAGTATCTTGCCTAACCTTGTGTGGGGGAACTACCCTTTAGGATTTGAGTCTTCTATGTTGATTGTAGTCCGTGTACGCGAGGTGAGGAGTGTGTGCTCGAAATTAATTGTGGAAAGTTGTCCTCTTAGGATTTTAGGTCCTTATATTCACTGGGTATGAAGTTGTTCTTGATACGTTGAGTTTCTATTTGCCAGTTTCACCTTTACATGCTATAATTAGAGTCAATTGCCTTAGGATTCAGTCTTATTGTTTATTTGACTCTTGTTTGACTTAACTGAAGATTTTACCCCTTCCATCGCCATGCTATCTTTTCATAACTGCTTATATTTAATTGAATTTATTATTTGCTCATCCCATAATTGTTTAGTCTTAAATGGAGTTACGGTTATCTTCTATTGCTTATCCTAATTGAATTGTTGAATATCCTTCGTAATTTCTCAGGAGCTTAGATAACCTATATCTTAGCTGACTTTCCTTATTTGGAACTATTTGATTTGTGTTGGATTCCTTAATGTTGACTTGAATATTGTGGAATCGTTGCTACATTTTAGCTTTCTCTTGTTGAGTTGTTCTCCTTACGCATAGCATTCTTTACTATGGTTATTCCTTCTGAATGAGTTCTACTGTTTCTTTGTGATTTAAAGTTCTTGAGTTGATTTACTTAACGTACTATGTATTATTGTCATTGTTGTTGTTGTACTTGTTGTGGTGATGCATGAGATTTCTGTCATGCTGTAACTGTTATCTCTATTGGTTGCGCTGCATATTTACTTTGAGGTTGCGGAACGATATTCCGGGAGATCCCTATGTACTGCATATTTACTTTGGGACTACGGAATCATATTCCGGGAGATCCCCCTATACTGCATATTTACGTTGGGACTACGAAACGGTATTCCAAGATATCCCCCAGCACTGCATATTTACTTTGGGACTATGAAACGGTATTCCGGGAGATCCCCCTACACATTTACGTTTGGGACTATGGGGCAGTATCTTGGGAGATCCCCTGTTGTATTATATGTGTTCTGAGCTGCTAATCTTCTACGCTTACATTCTTTTAAACATTTCTCGTGTTGTCAGTTATTTTCCTTATACTTACTAGCTGGTACGAACTATACTAGGACACTTGTATAAGCATACACGTAGCCAAGCACCCTTATCGGATAAGAAGTCTCTTGATATTTTCGAGTATAGATACACACCCTTTTTTACTTACCTTCCATGTGAGAATGGCTATTTGGCACGTGAGTCATCAGTGCGGTTATGAGGTATGATGAGGGCACAGGATGCCAAGTGTTAGGGTTCAAGTATTGAGACTCGTATTGTATGATTATGAGGTGAGAAGTCATAGGGTTACTTATATTCGAAGGATATTTATTTGAAAAGTATATTCGAAAAGTATTTATCTTGAAAAGAACTATGTTTGAAGAATATTTATTTGAAGGAAGTATATTATAAAAAAAATCCTTGTTTGGAAAGGATTATAGTTAAAAGACTTCTATTCAAAAACTTATGGGTGAAAGATTTATACTTGAAGATTTTGACTAATTTATTGGAGTTTGTTGGCTAAGACCTAATGTGAACATTGTGAAGTTGCTGAGTTATTACTTGTCTTTACTGTATTGTGATTTCGGATTTGGGTTGTGTTTTTGTTCACTCTTCTGTGTCCTTATTATGGTGTTCCGCTGTTACTTGTTGTTTTCTTTCCTTATTGCAGTTGCCATATTGTTAGCCATATCGCGTAGTCCTTAGATAGATATCATGTTTTGTTAATCCTATACTTATGCTTGTTCACTTTATTAGACCAGTGGGTGTCTTGACTAGTCCTCGTCACTACTTCACCGAGGTTAGTCTTGATACTTATTGGGCACCGCTGTGGTGTGCTCATCCTACACTTCTGAACATTTTTTTGTACAGATTCAAGCATTGATCGTTAGTAGTTGTATGGATTCTTGTTGAGGAGACTCAAGGTAACCATGTTGCCGCGCTCGCAGGCTTCGGAGTCACCTTCTTATTTTGTAGTCAAACTGTTTTTACTCATTTCCAAATAGTTGTATTTAGAAGTTGTAGTAACCTCTGTAGAGCTTATGACTTGTACTACCAATTTTGGGAAATTTTAAATTCTGTAAAGATTTCTATATCGAGACTATTAGACTTTCTATAATATTGTTGATATTCAGTAAATGTCAGGCTTACCTAGTCCCTAATACTAGGTGTCATCACGATACCCAATGGAGGGGAAATTGGGTTGTGACAAGTTTGAATCAGAGCCCTAGGTTTATAGGTGCTACGAGTCATAAGCGAGTTTAGTAAAGCCTTGCGGATCGGTACGGAGACGTCTGTACTTATCTTCGAGAGGCTATGGAACTATTAGGATAAACTTCATTCCTTCATTCCTATCGTGTGAGTTCATTGATCTTGAAATTTGAAATTTATCATTTCATTCTCTCACAGATGGTGAGGACACGAGCTGCGGTTCGTGATGACGTTACCCTCGGAGCAGATGTCGCTAGGGGCAGAGGCAGAGGATGACGAGGGGCTCAGCTAGAGCAGCTACCAGAGCAGCAGTCGAGGAGCCGCCAGTAATGCCAGTTAGGGGGCAGGTACCGGAGGCACCTGCTATCACCCCCGGACTTCAGGAGACTTTAGCACAGTTCCTGAGCATGCTTGGTACATTGGCTCAGGGGGTTGATTCCAGTTGCACCAGCTACTTCACAGATCGGGGGAGGAGTCCAGAATCTCACTGCCCACACTCCAGGGCAGCGAGTTCACGTTGATCAGGTTCCAGGTGTCATGGTGACATAGCTAGTGGTCCCAGTTCAGCCCATGGTCAGGGCAGCAGCATCTGAGGGAGAGAAACTTAGATTTGCAAGGTTCAAGAGATATAAACCTCTTACATTCAGCGGTTTGGATTCAGAGAGTGCACAGGGTTTTCTGGAGGAGTGCCATAGCATCCTCCGCACTATGTGTATTGTTGAGACGAGTGGGGTTGCTTTTACTATGTTCCAACTTAAGGGAGCGGCTTATCAGTGGTGGCGGGCATATGAGTTGGGTAGCCCGGCCGATGCAGCTTCACTTACATGGGTTCAGTTTTCAGAGATATTTTTGAGAGAGTTTGTACCTCAATCCCTTCAGGATGCATGCAGCACGGAGTTTGAGCACTTGCGCCAGGGCACTATGTCAGTATTAGAGTATGCCATCAGATTCAGTGATTTGGTCAAACATGCACCTACCTTGGTCGCTGCAGTTAGAGGGCGAGTCTGTAGATTCATTGAGAGGCTCAGGCATGATATTAGGTTCAGCATGGCTCAGGATTTTGAGTTAGATGTTTCATTTCAGCAGGTGGTAGGGATCACTCGCCGGTTAGAGGGCATGTGGGACCGGGAGTGAGAGGATAGACGAGATCAAGAGAGAGAGTACAGGGAGGCGAGGAGGTCTCGTAGTCCAAAGAGATCTACTGGTCCTTATTTGGAGGTAGGGTACGACATGGTAAAGGTTTTGTGGGTCATCCAGTTCAGTTTGCATTTCGAACTTCGCACGGTGTTTCAGGTGCTCATGGGTCTCACAGTACTCGTACTGCATAATTTCCACAGCCACACCAGCAGAGAGTTTTCTTTGAGTGTGGAGATACCAGCTACATGGTGAGAGATTGTGGCAAACTCTGGACAGATGTGTCACAGCGGGGTATTCAGGCTAGTAGAGGCCGCTTGAGAGGGGTGGCCCGACCCGTTGATGTGTTCCATATAATAGGTTGGAGGCCGTTGCGCCAGATGATGTCATACGGGTATGCGTTTTATTTGTTACAGAGGGGCACCATTCATATTTTTGTTTCCGTTCTGCTTAACGGGACGAGTTCCCTTATTTGTTTCTTCACTTATGGGTGAGTTTCATGATTAGCACTATGTTTATGTGTTTGCCCTGATGGGAGATTCTATGAGTGATAGCCCGTGTCTATCATTTGCTTTTATTCATCATTTAGAGTTATGAGACTAAAAGTGAGTCTATGTTGTTCATTGTGGTAGGTTTTGATGTGATTCCTGAGTATCCTTGGTTACGATTTATGAATTGGTACTCTACTGAGGTGAGAGTTCGGTAAGTGATGTAATTTTATTGGCAGAACTAAGTTAGTGGAAGTTTTCAATTGGTATGATGTATATTCGACATGCGATTTAGAGTTGAGGGTGAGATCCTCGCGATTTTATGTGATTTGATATGTTTGAGTCGGGCTGTGTGTCGCGGCGGAGAATTATACCAGGATGAGAACCTTACTATTTTTCACGTACTTGATTTTCCTATTTAAAAATTGATTCGTAGTATAGTACTGATAGCGAGTTGTTCCTGATGGTCTTGTTTGATATTTCTCTTGTGTGTTTCTCTTTATATATTCAGTCATTTTTGTTCTGTGCTTCTTGAGTTCTAGCTTACGGGGTATGTGCCCAGTGGTGTTAGTTGTGGCTTGTTGATTCAGGTGTGTAGTTATGAGGTTTTTGTGGTTCTTGTACCATCATCAGTGTGGTGGAGGTTTGAAACGGGTTCCTATTGGATATGAGGCTAATGGTCGGTGTTGGAATTGATTCCGGGCAGATATTGTGATCAGAAATGCTATTGTGGGCCTATGCGTGATATGTCATGTTATGTGGTTGTACTCTATGGGTGTAGGCATGATTTGATACAGCTAGTTGAGATGGCGCCATCAGGCTTATGTAGATTAGGGTGACGTGGGATCACTCGCGGGTGTATGTTGGAAGTGTGCATTCAGTAAATTGAGGACTTCGAGGCGAATCTTGGCACGTTCAAGGACGAACGTCCGTTTAAGAGGGGGAGGATGTAACGACCTGGTCGGCTGTTTTGAGGATTTAAGTTTCGTTCAGCGGTATAAGTTCTTGAGAAGCTTCATATTATGTGTAGCGACTTGCGTTCATGGTTGAATTCAATTACCGAATGATTCGGAGTCGAATTGAAAGAAGGATTCTAGTTTTGGAAGCTTAAGCGGTGAGAATTTAACAGGAATTTGACTTGTAAACAACTCCGGAATGAGTTTTGGATGATGTCAGAAGCTTTGTGTGGTGATTTTGGAGTTAGTTGAGAGTCGAGATTTGGATTTGGAGGTCCATGGAGTAATTTGAGGCAATTCGGGGAAAATTGGAAAAAGTTGAAGTTTGGAAAATGGAGAAGTTTGACCCATAGTTGACTTTTGTGATATCGGGGTCGGAATGAGATTCTGAGAGTGGGAAGAGCTCTGCAATGTCACTTGGGACTTGTCTTCAAAATTTAGCGTCATTACGGGTCGGTTTGATTGGTTTCGGTACAATTTTTCGAAGTTGGAAGATTTGGAAGTTCGTAGTTCAATTCATGGTGCGATTTGTATTTTCGGCATTGTTTGATGTGATTTGAGACCTCGAACGAGTTTGTGTGAGGTTATAGAACTTGTTTGTGTGTTTAGACGGGGTCCTGGGAGCCTCGAGTGTGTTTCGGATGGGCTTCGGGTCATTTTTCTCTATGTTTGGGTTGCTGGTTTCTAGTGTCTGCCATCCTTCTTTGCGATCGCGCGTTCGCGTACCCCTTCTTATTCAATTCATCGCGTTCGCGTTCGCGTTCGCGTTCGCGTTCGCGTTCGCGTTCATGTTCGTGTTCGCGTTCGTGTTCGCGTTCGCGTTCGCATCCCCCTTCCGCGTTCCCCTAGAAGGAACTAGGCCCTGGGCACTGTGATCATTTTTCCTATTCGTGTTCGCGTGTCTCTTACGCGTTCTCGTAAGCTTCTACCCATTTTTTCATCGCGTCCGCGTCTGTTCACTCACGTTCACGAAGGTTATTTCTTGGCAGCCTTTATTTTTCTTCGTGAACGCGATCCTTCCTCCGCGTTTGCGATGCTTTACCACCTGGGCAGAATATAAGATCTTCAATCGAGGGTTAGATCATTTTTACCATATTTTGACTTGTAGAGCTCGGTTTTGAGCGATTCTTGGTGGGGTTTTCAAGAAATTTGATTGGGTAAGTGTTCTTTACCTAGTATTGAATATATTCAATGATTGTATCTTTATTTCTATCATTTAATTTGTATTTTGTGTTGAAGAAAATGTTGGTTTTGAAGAAAATTTCTAAAATGAAAAATCATGATTTGAGGGATGAAATGGTATCGGAATTTGATAATATTTGTATGGTTGAACTCACATTGAAATGGGTATTCGGATTTTGTAAAAATTTTCGGGTTCCGGGGTGCGGGCCCGGGGTCGACTTTTAGACCAATTTTTAGAATTTGATAAAGATTAAGGCTTTATGATCCGAATAGTTTCTTATGTGTTTTATTTATGTTTTGAAGTTGTTTCAGTTATATTTGAGTCGTCTGGAGGTCTTTTCCCCAAGAAGTTCATTTTAAAGTACCAGTTTGTCGTCTTTGAGGTAAGTATCTTGCCTAACCTTGTGTGGGGGAACTATCCCTTAGGATTTGAGTCTTCTATGTTGATTGTAGTCCGTGTACGCGAGGTGACGAGTGCGTGCTCAGACTTAATTGTGGAAAGTTGGCCTCTTAGGAGTTTTAGGTCTTTATATTCACTGGGTATGAAGTTGTTCTTGATACGTTGAGTTTCTATTTGCCAGTTTCACCTTTACATGCTTTAATTAGAGTCAATTGCCTTAGGATACACTCTTATTCTTTATTTGACTCTTGTTTGACTTTACTGAAGATTTTACCCATTCCATCGCCATGCTATCTTTTCATAATTGCTTATCTTTAATTGAATTTATTATTTGCTCATCCCGTAATTGTTTAGTCTTAAATGGAGTTACGGTTATCTTCTGCTGCTTATCCTAATGGAATTGTTGAATATCCTTAGTACTTGCTTAGGAGCTTAGATAACCTATATCTTAGCTGACTTTCCTTATTTGGAACTATTTGACTTGTGTTGGATTCCTTAATGTTGACTTGAATATTGCGGAATTGTTGCTACATTTTAGCTTTCTCTTGTTGAGTTGTTCTCATAAGATTTATTTTCTTCAACATTACCTCATATATAGACCATTATCCAAACCTAGTGGAAATTTCAATGAAGAACCATTATGTGAATGATAACAGATAAAACATTTAGTTCAAACATCAGACACGCGCCATTGATTATCAGAGAAGGCATTCAAGGCAGTTTTTTACAACTAAATCATTAGATCTATTGAAATTAAACTAAACAACGCTTAAGGAGTCAACATTTCATTTATAAACTCACAGGGAGTACAAAGGATTAACAACATACCTAATAAGAGAAAACAGCAGGAACAAACAAGCAGAAATCCGAAACTCTTAGCACAGCACATCAATAATCAGCAAAAAACAGCTTCACTTTAATCCTAAGGTCAAACAAAAATCCAGAAACTTTTGAGATGGAATAACAACCACCGGAACAAGCTTTTGAAATCTTCAGAGAATTCCTTTTTGTGAACTCAATGCACAAACTAAGAGATGTAAAAGATGAAGAGAATATCTTTGAAAATTTCTGAGAATTGAGTGTATATCCGTGTCCCTGAATTCTCTCCAAATGAGTGTATATATGCTACTCTAAGAAGAGAATGAGAGAGGGTCTGATGGGGAATATTCTAGCATGAATTTAGGGAGTGTCAGCTGTACAAATGGATAAAAAGCATCCTTTTTCAACATAAATGGACACTTGTCCTATTTTAGTATCTCTTTTTTACAGTTTTACTCTTTTAGATATTTTCCTATTATTTACATCCCTCTTAAATTCTGAAATTACCTCTTTCCCACCCCAAATTGGCCTAATTCTTTCACTTTATTACATTTTAGTCCCTTATCTCTAATCTAGAACCTCTCAACAAATCAACAGAAAGGATTCCCTGAGTTTCCAATTCCTTAGTCCTCCTTTAAGTTCTAGTTATTGCAAATAACCACCCCAAAAGAGAAAATAAGCTCAAACAATCTATTTCCATTTCCAAACGTCCCCTTTTACTTCTGGTTAATGATAAATGAACCATTGCTAAACCATATGAATCAAAACAGAAGCAATAATTCAAAACCAAGTCATTTAGCAACTAACTTGTTTTAATACCTAATTAACTTAATATTGATTAAACTAATAACTTATGCGATTAAACTAATTAACATGTAAGTAACTAAATAGTCCTATCAATCAAACAAACCAATCAAAAATTAAAACCCAGTTGATGAAACAAAAATAAACAAAGAAATAGGAGAAGAGAAATATACTGAATTTGGGCCAAAAATGAATCGGCGATTAAGGAAAATTGACGAACAATGATGGCGATGGAGCTTTGGCTGATCAGTGATGAGTTTGCCAGAATTCGGTGACTGTGAGATGAACCAAGACTAACATCAATTGATTGCTCTAGTCAAGAGAAATCAGTTGATGTAGGTTTCAAGTTCAAACGGGCCAAGATTGAGGAGAAATCAAGGAAGGATGGATTTAGGGTTTTTTCGTCTTTCTTAGATCTGAAATTCGAAGGATTTGGGAAGGTTTTTGGAGAAACTAATGGGGGTATAAGGTTTAGGAGGGTGTGGAGAGTGTATGGTGTCAATTTGGGGTTAATCCGAGACAGGCCACCGTTGTGGGGTGATTTCCAGCGGCGGTGGCGGCTAGGGTTTCTATGAGTTGAGAGGGATAGAGAATGAGAGGGTTTTGAGGGGTTAGGGTGTTGGTTAGGATAGTTTTAAGGGAGGAGTGTGAGGATTTCATGTCAGTGTGAGGATTTCATGTCCGTTAGATTAAGGAGAGTTGAACGGTTGAGATCAAGCATTACTAAAACGCCACCATTTACAGTTTATTCGGTGTCATTTGGTAATGGGGGGAATTGGACCGGTTTAGCAAGGGTCTGGGTTGGGGGTGGATGGTTTTTGGGCACTTGGGCCACTGGATCATGCCTTTGGACCAATTTGCTGAAGACTAAACAAATCCTTCCTTCTTCCTTTGATTTGAAACTTAAACATGTCCACAAATCCTAAATTAAAACCTATTTTTGCACAATTAACCAATTTCTCTACTTACTAATGCTATCCTTAATTAAAAATATAAATCAAACCAAATAACTAATTAACTAATCCTAAAAATTACTAATGTATATTTTTTGTGATTCTAATAACTAAAATGCAATCAAACCTAAAATGACATGGAATTAAAATGTGACAATTTATATGATTTTTCTATAATTTTAAAATATTAAAATATGCATGAAAATACATCTAAATGCAAACAATAAATTTATAAGAAAATCCTAAAATCTTATAAATTCAAAAACATATAGAAAAAAAAACTATTTTTTGTGGATTTTGTAGGAATGTTTCTTGTAAGGAAAACATTATGTGCTCACAACTGCCCCTCTTTCCTCGAAAACATGAAGAGTTTTCGGGCAAAGATAAAGTGAGTAATTATGAGCAATTTTTCCCCGTTGGATACTCGATGGGAAGCATTTTGAAAAAGTTTGACCGAACCTTGCTTCGGAGGTTGCCTACATATCATTGGCTATAAAGGAATCAGGTCAGTGTAGTTCTGGGAGTTTTGGTAGCTGGGACTAACGAGAAACTGTGCTTTCACTGTTGTTGTTGTTTGACTGATGTTAATACTTGCTGAGCTTCTTATTACACCAAAGTCAGAAATGAAAAAGACTAACTAAGCCTATCAGCTATGAGTTACAAGATTCATATCTATAAGTCTTCTGAAGAGACCCTATGTCTAAAACATCAACTAAGGAGTGGACACCCTATGTTGGAAAAGATACTAGGGAGTGGAGACCCTATGTCTAAAAATATCAACTAGGGAGTGGAGACTCTATGTTGGAAAAGCAGACTAGGGAGTGGAGTCCCTATGTCAAAAATCATCAACTAGGGAGTGAAGACCCATATCTAAAAACATCAACTAGGGAGTGGAGACCCAATGTTGGAAAAGGACTCTAGGGAGTGGAGACCCGATGTCTAAAACATCAATTAGCGACTGGAGACCCTATGTTGGAAAAGCAGACTAGGGGGTGGAGACCCTATGTCCAAAAACATCAACTAGGGAGTGGAGACCTTATGTTGGAAAAGAAGACTAGGGAGTGGATACCCTATGTCTAAAAATCATCAACTAAGGAGTGGAGACAATATGTTGGAAAAGCATACTAGGGAGTGGAAACCCTATGTCTAAAACATCAATTAAGGAGTGGAGACCCTATGTTGGAAAATCATACTAGGGAGTTGAGACCCTATGTGCAAAAATATCAACTAGGGAGTGGAGACTCTATGTAAAAAATAGATTAGGGAGTGGAGACCCTATGTCCAAAATAATCTACTAGGGAGTGGAGACCATATATTGTAAAACTAGACTAGGGAGTGGAGACCCTATGTATGAAAACATCAACTATGGAGTGGAGACTCTATGTTGGAAAAGCGACAAAAACAGGAGAACCTATGTTTAAAACATAAACTAGGGAATGGAGACCCTATATTGGAAAAGCAGACTAGGGAGTGGAGACCGTATATCTAAAAACATCAACTACGGAGTGGAGACCCTATATCTAAAACATCAATTTGGGAGTGGAGACCCTATGTTGGAAAAGCATACTAGGGAATGGAGAACCTATGTCAAAAAAATCAACTGGGAGTGGAGACCGTATGTTGGAAAAGCAGACTAGAGAATGGAGACCCTATGTCCAAAAAATCAACTAGGGAGTCGAGACCCTATGTTCGAAAAGCAGACTAGGGATTGGAGACCCTATTTCTAAAAATCATCCACTAGGGAGTGGAGACCCTTTGATGGAAAAGCAGATAAGGGAGTGGAGACCCTATGTCTAAAACATCAATTAGGGAGTGCATACCCAATTCTAGAAAAGTATATTAGGGAGTGGAGACCCGATGTGCAAAAATATCAAATACGGAGCGGAGATCCTATGTTGGAAAAGCAGACTAGGGAGTGGAGACCCTATATCAAAAATAATCAACTAGGGAATGGAGACCCTATGTGTAAAGATATAAACTAGGGAGTAGAGACCCTATGATGGAAAAGCAACTAAAAGTGGACACCCTATGTCTAAAAACATCAACTAGGGAGTGGAGACCCTATGTTGGAAAAGCAGACTAGGGAGTGGAGACCCTATATCAAAAATAATCAACTAGGGAATGGAGACCCTATGTGTAAAGATATAAATTAGGGAGTAGAGACCCTATGATGGAAAAGCAACTAAAAGTGGACACCCTATGTCTAAAAACATCAACTAGGGAGTGGAGACCCTATGTTGGAAAAGCAGACTAGGGAGTGGAGTCCCTATGTCAAAAATCATCAACCAGGGAGTGGAGAGCCTATGCTGGAAAAGCATCCTAAGGAGTGGAGACCCTATATCTAAAAACATAAACTAGGGAGTGGAGACCCTATGGGAGTGTAGACCCTATGTTGGAAAAGCACACTAGGGAGTGGAGACCCTAAGTCTAAAACATCAATTTGGGAGTGGAGACCCAATATTGGGAAACCAGACTAGGAAGTGGTGTCCCTACGTCCAAAATCATCAACTAGGGATGGAAACCCTATGTTGGAAAATCAACCTAGGGAGTGGAGTCCCTATGTTAAAAATCATCAACTAGTGAGTGGAGACCCTATGTTGGAAAAGCAGGCTAGGGAGTGGAGACCCTATCTAAAAATATCAACTAGGGAGTGGAAACCCTATGTTAGAAAATCAGACTAGGGAATGGAGACCCTATGTCTAAAAACATCAACTAGGGACTAGAGACCCTATGTTGGAAAGGCATACTAGGGAGTGGAGACCCTATGTGCAAAAATATCAACTAGGGAGTGCAAACCCTATGTTGGAAAAGAAGACTAGGGAGCGGCGACCCTATGTATAAAAAACTTCAACTAGGGAGTGGAGACCCTATGTTAGAAAAGCAGACTGGGGAGTAAAGATCGTATATTTAAAAACATCAACTAGGCAGTGGAGACCCTATGTTGGAAAACCAGACTAGGGAGTGGAGAACATATGTGAAAACATCTATTAAGGAGTGGAGACCCTATGTTGGAAGAGCAGACTAGGGTGAGGAGACCCTATGTCAAAAAATATCAACTAGGGAGTGGAGACCCTATGTCCAAAATCATCAACTAGGGAGTGGAGACCCTATTTTGGAAAAGCAAAATAGGAATTGGATACCCTATGTGAAAAAATCATCAACTAGGAAGTGGAGACCCTTTGTTGGAAAAGGAGACAAGGGAGTGGAGACCCTATGTCTAAAACATCAATTAGGGAGTGGAGACCCAGTGCTTGAAAAGCATATTAGGGAGTGGAAACCCGATGTGCAAAAACATCAACTAGGTAGCGGAGACCCTATGTTGGAAAAGCAGACAAGGGTGAGAAGACCCTATGTCAAAAAATATCAACTAGGGAGTGGAGACCCTATTTAGGAAAAGCAAAATAGGAATTGGATACCCTATGTGAAAAAATCATCAACTAGGAAGTGGAGACCCTTTGTTGGAAAAGGAGACAAGGGAGTGGAAACCCTATGTCTAAAACATCAATTAGGGAGTGGAGACCCAATGTTGGAAAAGTATATTAAGGAGTGGAGACCCTATGTGCAACAACATCAACTAGGTAGCGGAGACCCTATGTTGGAAAAGCGGACTAGGGAGTGGAGACCCTATGTCAAAGATGATCAACTAGGGAGTGGAGACCCTATGTTGCAAAAGCGACTAAAAGTGGAGACCCTATGTCTAAAAACATCAACTAGGGAGTGGAGACCCTATGTTGGAAAAGCAGACTAGGGAGTGGAGTCCCTATGTCCAAAATCATCAACTAGGGAGTGGAGCTCCTTTATTGGAAAAGCAGACAAGGGAGTGGAGACTCTATTTCTAAAACATCAATTAGGGAGTGGAGACCCAATGTTGGAAAAGTATATTAGGGAGTGGAGACCCGATGTGCAAAAATATCAACTAGGTAGCAGAGACCCTATGTTGGAAAACCAGGCTAGGGAGTGGAGACCCTCTGTCAAAAATAATCAACTAGGGAGTGGAGACCCTATGTGTAAAAATATCAACTAGGGAGTGGAGACCCTATGTTGGAAAAGCGACTAAAAGTGGAGACCCTATGTCTAAAAACATCAACTAGGGAGTGGAGAACCTATGTTGGAAAATCATACTAGGGAGTGGAGTCCCTATGTCCACAATCATCAACTAGGGAGTTGAGACCCTATGCTGGAAAAGCATCCTAAGGAGTAGAGAGCATATATCTAAAAACATAAACGAGGGAGTGGAGACCCTATGGGAGTGTAGACCCTATGTTGGAAAAGCACACTAGGAAGTGGAGACCCTAAGTCTAAAACATCAATTTGTGATGGAGACCCTATGTTGGGAAACCAGACTACGAAGTGGTGTCCCTATGTCCAAAATCATCAACTAGGGAGTGGAAACCCTATGTTGTAAAAGAAGGCTAGGGAGTGGAGTCCCTATGTCCAAAATCATCAACTAGGGAGTGGAGATCCTATGTTGGAAAAGCAGTCTAGGGAATGGAGACCCTATCTAAAAATATCAACTAGGGAGTGGAGACCCCATGTTGGAAAATCAGACAAGGGAGTGGAGATCCTATGTCTAAAAACATCAACTAAGGACTAGAGACTCTATGTTTGAAAAGCAGACAAGGGAGAGGAGACCCTATGTCGAAAACATAAATTAGGGAGTAGAGACCCTATGTTGGAAAAGCAGACTAGGATGAGGAGACCCTATGTCAAAAATATCAACTTGGGAGTGGAGACCATATGTTGGAAAATAAGACTAGGGAGTGGATACCCTATGTCCAAAACCATCAACTAGGGAGTGGAGACCCTATTTTTGAAAAGTAAAATAGGAATTGGTATCCTATGTCAAAACATCATCAACTAGGGAGTGGAGACCCTTTTTTTGGAAAAGGAGACAACGGAGTGGAGACCCTATGTCTAAAATATCAATTAGGGAGTAGAGACCCAATGTTGGAAAAGCATATTAGGGAGTGGATACCCGGTGTGCAAAAACTTCAACTAGGGAGCGGAGACCCTATGTTGGAAAAGCAGACTAGAGAGTGGAGACCCTATGTCAAAAATCATCAACTAGGGAGTGGAGACCCTATGTTAGAAAAGCAGACTAGGGAGTGGAGACCATATGTCTAAAAATATCAACTAGGGAGTGGAGACCCTATGTTGGAAAATCTACTAAAAGAGGAGACCCTTTGTCTAAAAATATCAAGTAGGGAGTGGAGACCCTATGTCGGAAAAGCAGACTAGGGAGTGGAGTCCCTATGTCCAAAATCATCAACTAGGAAGTGGAGCTCCTTTGTTGGAAAAGAAGAAAAGGGAGTGGAGACTCTATGTCTAAAACATCAATTAGGGAGTTGAGACCCAATGTTGGAAAAGTATATTAGGGAGTGGAGACCCTATGTGCAACAATATCAACTAGGTAGCGGAGACCCTATGTTGGAAAAGCGGACTAGGGAGTGGAGACCCTATGTCAAAAATAATCAACTATGGAGTGGAGACCCTATGTTGCAAAAGCGACTAAAAGTGGATACCCTATGTCTAAAAACATCAACTAGGGAGTGGAGACCCAATGTTAGAAAAGCAGACTAGGGAGTGGAGTCCCTATATCAAAAATTATCAACTAGGGAGTGGAGACCCTATGCTGGAAAAGCATCATAAGGAGTGGAGACCTTATATCTAAAAACATAAACTAGAGAGTGGAGACCCTGTGGGAGTGTAGACCCTATGTTGGAAAAGCACACTAGGGAGTGGAGACCCTAAGTATAAAACATCAATTTTGGAGTGGAGACCCTATGTTTGGAAAGCAGACTAGGGAGTGGTGTCCCTATGTCCAAAATCAACTAGGGAGTGGAGACCCTATGTTTGAAAAGAAGACTAAGGATTGGATTCCCTATCTCCAAAATCATCAACTAGGGAGTGGAGACCCTATGTTGGAAAAGTAGGCTAGGGAGTGGAGACCCTATCTAAAAACATCAACTAGGAGTGGAGACCCTATATTAGAAAAATAAACTAGGGAGTGGAGACCCTATGTCTATAAACATCAACTAGGGACTAGAGACCCTATGTTGGAAAATCATACTAGGGAGTGGAGACCCTATGTGAAACAAGATCAACTAGGGAGTGGAGACCCTATAACGGAAAAGCAAACTAGGGAGTGGAGACACTATGTATAAAAACATCAACTAGGGAGTGGAGACCTTATGTTGGAAAAGCAGACTAGAGAGTAGAGACCGTATATAAAAAAAAACTAGGCAGTGTAGACCTTATATTGGAAAAGCAGACTAGGGAGTGGAGACCCTATGTCGAAAACATAAATTAGGGAGTGGAGACCTTATGTTGGAAAAGCACACAAGGGAGTGGAGACCCTATGTCAAAAAAATATCAACTAGGGAATGGAGACCGTATGTTAGAAAAGCAGACTAGGAAGTGGAGACCCTATGTCTAAAAATCATCAACTAGGGAGTAGAGACCCATTTTGGAAAAGCAAAATAAGAATTGGAGACCATATGTCAAAAAATCATCAACTACGGAGTGGAGACCCTTTATTGGAAAAGGAGACAAGGGAGTGGAGACCCTATCTCTAAAACATCAATTAGGGAGTGGAGAACCAATGTTGGAAAAGCATATTAGGGAGTGGAGAGCCGATGTAAAAAAACATCAACTAGGGAGTGGATACCCTATGTTAGAAAAGCAGACTAGGGAGTGGAGACCCTATGTCTAAAAACAACAACTAGGGAGTGGAGACCCTATGTTGGAAAAGCGACAAAAAGTGGAGACCCTTTGTCTAAAAACATCAAGTAGGGACTGGAGACCCTATGTCGGAAAAGCAGACTAGGGAGTGGAGTCCCTATGTCCAAAATCATCAACTAGGGAGTGGAGCTCCTTTGTTGGAAAAGAAGAAAAGGGAGTGGAGACTCTATGTCTAAAACATCAATTAGGGAGTTGAGACCCAATGTTGGAAAATTATATTAGGGAGTGGAGACCCTATGTGCAACAACATCAACTAGGTAGCGGAGACCCTATGTTGGAAAAGCGGACTAGGGAGTGGAGACCCTATGTAAAAAATAATCAACTAGGGAGTGGAGACCCTATTTTGAAAAAGCGACTAAAAATGGATACCCTATGTCTAAAAACATCAACTTGGGAGTGGAGACCCTATGTTAGAAAAGCAGACTAGGGAGTGGAGTCCCTATATCAAAAATCATCAACTAGGGAGTGGAGACCCTATGCTGGAAAAGCATCCTAAGGAGTGGAGACCTTATATCTAAAAACATAAACTAGAGAGTGGAGACCCTGTGGGAGTGTAGACCCTATGTTGGAAAAGAACACTAGGGAGTGGAGACCCTAAGTCTAAAACATCAATTTGGGAGTGGAGACCCTATGTTTGGAAAGAAGACTAGGAAGTGGTGTCCCTATGTCCAAAATCAAATAGGGAGTGGAGACCTTATGTTTGAAAAGAAGACTAAGGATTGGATTCCCTATCTCCAAAATCATCAACTAGGGAGTGGAGACCCTATGTTGGAAAAGTAGGCCAGGGAGTGGAGACCCTATCTAAAAACATAAACTAAGGAGTGGAGACCCTATGTTGGAAAATCAGACTAGGGAGTGGAGACCCTATGTCTATAAACATCAACTAGGGACTAGAGACCCTATGTTGCAAAAGCATACTAGGGAGTGGAGACCCTATGTGAAAAAATATCAACTAGGGAGTGGTGACCCTATGATGGAAAAGCAAACTAGGGAGTGGAGACCCTATGTATAAAAACATCAACTAGGGAGTGGAGACCTTATGTTGGAAAAGTAGACTAGAGAGTAGAGACCGTATATAAAAAAAAAACTAGCCAGTGTAGACCCTATATTGGAAAAGCAGACTAGGGAGTGGAGACCCTATGTCGAAAACATAAATTAGGGCGTGGAGACCTTATGTTGGAAAAGCACACAAGGGAGTGGAGACCCTATGTCAAAAAAATATCAACTAGGGAGTGGAGGCCGTATGTTAGAAAATCAGACTAGGGAGTGGAGACCCTATGTCGAAAACATAAATTAGGGCGTGGAGACCTTATGTTGGAAAAGCACACAAGGGAGTGGAGACCCTATGTCAAAAAAATATCAACTAGGGAGTGGAGGCCGTATGTTAGAAAATCAGACTAGGGAGTGGAGACCCTATGTCGAAAACATAAATTAGGGCGTGGAGACCTTATGTTGGAAAAGCACACAAGGGAGTGGAGACCCTATGTCAAAAAAATATCAACTAGGGAGTGGAGGCCGTATGTTAGAAAATCAGACTAGGGAGTGGAGACCCTATGTCGAAAACATAAATTAGGGCGTGGAGACCTTATGTTGGAAAAGCACACAAGGGAGTGGAGACCCTATGTCAAAAAAATATCAACTAGGGAGTGGAGGCCGTATGTTAGAAAATCAGACTAGGGAGTGGAGACCCTATGTCGAAAACATAAATTAGGGCGTGGAGACCTTATGTTGGAAAAGCACACAAGGGAGTGGAGACCCTATGTCAAAAAAATATCAACTAGGGAGTGGAGGCCGTATGTTAGAAAATCAGACTAGGGAGTGGAGACCCTATGTCGAAAACATAAATTAGGGCGTGGAGACCTTATGTTGGAAAAGCACACAAGGGAGTGGAGACCCTATGTCAAAAAAATATCAACTAGGGAGTGGAGACCGTATGTTAGAAAATCAGACTAGGGAGTGGAGACCCTACGTCTAAAAATCATCAACTAGGGAGTAGAGACCCATTTTGGAAAAGCAAAATAAGAATTGGAGACCCTATGTCAAAAAATAATCAACTAGGGAGTGGATACCCTTTGTTGGAAAACGAGACAAGGGAATGGAGACCCTATTTCTAAAACATCAATTAGGGAGTGGAGACCCAATGTTGGAAAAGCATATTAGGGAGTGGAGATCCGATGTGCAAAAACATCAACTAGGGAGTGGAGACCCTATGTTGGAAAATCAGACTAGAGAGTGGAGACCCTATGTCAAAAATCATCAACTAGGGAGTGGAGACCCTATGTTAGAAAAGCAGACTAGGGAGTGGAGACCCTATGTCTAAAAACATCAACTAGGGAGTGGAAAACCTATGATGGAAAAGCGACTAAAAGTGGAGACCCTATGTCTAAAAACATCAACTAGGGAGTGGAGACCCTATGGAGGAAAAGCAGATTAGGGAGTGGAGTCCCTATGTCTAAAATCATCAACTAGGGAGTGGAGACCCTATGTTGGAAAATCAGACTAGAGAGTGGAGACCCTATGTCAAAAATCATCAACTAGGGAGTGGAGACCCTATGTTAGAAAAGCAGACTAGGGAGTGGAGACCCTATGTCTAAAAATATCAACTAGGGAGTGGAAACCTATGATGGAAAAGCATACTAAGGAGTGGAGACCCTATGTGCAAAAATATCAACTAGGGAGTGGAGACCCTATGTTGGAAAAGTAGACTAGGGAGTGGAGACCCTATGTCCAAAATCATCTACTAGGGAGTAGAGACCCTATGTTGGAAAACCAAAGTAGGGAGTAGAGACCCAATGTATAAAAACATAAACTAGGGAGTGGAGACCCTATGTTGGAAAAGCGACTAAAAGTGGGGACCCTATGTCTAAAAACATCAACTGAGTGGAGACCCTATGTTGGAAAAGCAGACTAGGGACTTGGGACCCTATGTTGGAAAAGCAAACTAGGGAATGGAGACCCTATGTTGGAAAAGCATACTAAGGAATGGAAACCCTATGTCAAAAAACATCAACTAGGGAGTGGAGACCGTATGTTGGAAAAGGAGACTAGGGAGTGGATACCCTATGTTTGAAATCATCAACTATGGAGTGGAGACCCTATGTTGGAAAAGCAGACTATGGAGTGGAGACCCTATGTCTAAAAACATAAACTAGGGAGTGGAGACCCTATGTTGGAAAATCAGACTAGGGAGTGGAGACCCTATGTCTATAAACATCAACTAGGGACTAGAGACCCTATGTTGGAAAAGCATACTAGGGAGTGGAGACCCTATGTGAAAAAATATCAACTAGGGAGTGGTGACCTTATGATGGAAAATCAAACTAGGGAGTGGAGACTCTATGTATAAAAACATCAACTAGGGAGTGGAGACCTTATGTTGGAAAAGCAGACTAGAGAGTAGAGACTGTATATAAAAAAAAAACTAGCCAGTGTAGACCCTATATTGGAAAAGCAGACTAGGGAGTGGAGACCCTATGTCGAAAACATAAATTAGGGAGTGGAGACCTTATGTTGGAAAAGCACACAAGGGAGTGGAGACCCTATGTCAAAAAAATATCAACTAGGAAGTGGAGACCGTATGTTAGAAAATCAGACTAGGGAGTGGAGACCCTATGTCTAAAAATCATCAACTAGGGAGTAGAGAACCATTTTGGAAAAGCAAAATAAGAATTGGAGACCGTATGTCAAAAAATAATCTACTAGGGAGTGGATACCCTTTGTTGGAAAACGAGACAAGGGAATGGAGACCCTATTTCTAAAACATCAATTAGGGAGTGGAGACCTAATGTTGGAAAAGCATATTAGGGAGTGGAGATCCGATGTGCAAAAACATCAACTAGGGAGTGGAGACCCTATGTTGGAAAATCAGACTAGAGAGTGGAGACCCTATGTCAAAAATCATCAACTAGGGAGTGGAGACCCTATGTTAGAAAAGCAGACTAGGGAGTGGAGACCCTATGTCTAAAAACATCAACTAGGGAGTGGAAAACCTATGATGGAAAAGCGACTAAAAGTGGAGACCCTATGTCTAAAAACATCAACTAGGGAGTGGAGACCCTATGGAGGAAAAGCAGATTAGGGAGTGGAGTCCCTATGTCTAAAATCATCAACTAGGGAGTGGAGACCCTATGTTGGAAAATCAGACTAGAGAGTGGAGACCCTATGTCAAAAATCATCAACTAGGGAGTGGAGACCCTATGTCTAAAAATATCAACTAGGGAGTGGAAAACCTATGATGCAAAAGCATACTAAGGAGTGGAGACTCTATGTGCAAAAATATCAACTAGGGAGTGGAGACCCTATGTTGGAAAAGTAGACTAGGGAGTGGAGACCCTATGTCCAAAATCATCTACTAGGGAGTAGAGACCCTATGTTGGAAAACCAAAGTAGGGAGTAGAGACCCAATGTATAAAAACATAAACTAGGGAGTGGAGACCCTATGTTGGAAAAGCGACTAAAAGTAAGGACCCTATGTCTAAAAACATCAACTGAGTGGAGACCCTATGTTGGAAAAGCAGACTAGGGACTTGGGACCCTATGTTGGAAAAGCAAACTAGGGAATGGAGACCCTATGTTGGAAAAGCATACTAAGGAATGGAAACCCTATGTCAAAAAACATCAACTAGGGAGTGGAGACCGTATGTTGGAAAAGGAGACTAGGGAGTGGATACCCTATGTTTGAAATCATCAACTATGGAGTGGAGACCCTATGTTGGAAAAGCAGACTAGGGAGTGGAGACCCTATGTCTAAAAACATAAACTAGGGAGTGGAGACCCTATGTTGGAAAAGCGACTAAAAGTGGAGACCCTTTGTCTAAAAACATCAAGTAGGGAGTGGAGACCCTATGTTGGAAACGTAGGCTAGGGAGTGGAGACCCTATCTAAAAATATCAACTAGGGACTGGAGACCCTATGTCTAAAAATATCAACTAGGGACTAGAGACCCTATGTTGAAAAAGCATACTAGGGAGTGGAGACCCTATGTGCAAAAATATCAACTAGGGAGTGGAGACCCTATGTTGGAAAAGCATACTAGGGAGTGAAAACCCTATGTATAAAAACATCAACTAGGGAGTGGAGATCCTATGATGGAAAAACAGACTAGAGAGTGGAGACCGTATATTTAAAAACATAAACTAGGCAGTGGAGACCCTATGTTGGAAAAGCAGACTAGGGAGTGGAGATCCTATGTCGAAAACATAAATTAGGGAGTGGAGACCTTATGTTGGAAAAGCAGACTAGGGAATGGAGACCCAATGTCAAAAAAATATCAACTAGGGAGTGGAGACCGAATGTTAGAAAAGCAGACAAGGGAGTAGAGAACCTATGTCTAAAAATCAACAACTAGGGAGTAGAGACCCATTTTGGAAAAGCAAAATAAGAATTGGAGACCCTACGTCAAAAAATTATCAACTAGGGAGTGGATACCCTTTGTTGGAAAATGAGACAAGGGAGTGGAGACCCTATTTCTAAAACATAAATTAGGGAGTGGAGACCCAATGTTGGAAAAGCATATTAGGGAGTGGAGATCCGATGTGCAAAAACATCAACTAGGGAGTGGAGACCCTATGTTGGAAAATCAGACTAGAGAGTGGAGACCCTATGTCAAAAATCATCAACTAGGGAGTGGAGACCCTATGTTGGAAAATCAGACTAGAGAGTGGAGACCCTATGTCAAAAATCATCAACTAGGGAGTGGAGACCCTATGTTGGAGAATCAGACTAGAGAGTGGAGACCCTATGTCAAAAATCATCAACTAGGGAGTGGAGACCCTATGAGAAAAGCAGACTAGGGAGTGGAGACCCTATGTCTAAAAACATCAACTAGGGAGTGGAAACCCTATGTTGGAAAAGCGACTAAAAGTGGAGACCCTATGTCTAAAAATATCAACTAGGGAGTGGAGACCCTATGGAGGAAAAGCAGATTAGGGAGTGGAGTCCCTATGTCCAAAATCATCAACTAGGGAGTGGAGACCCTATGCTGGAAAAGCAGACTAAGGAATGGAGACCCTATACTTAAAAACATAAATTAGGGAGTGGAGACCATGTGGTAGTGTAGACCCTATGTTGGAAAAGCAGAGTAGGGAGTGTAGACCCTATGTCTAAAACATCAATTTGGGAGTGGAGATACTATGTTGGAAAACCAGACTAGGGAGTGGAGTCCCTATGTCCAAAATCATCAACTAAGGAGTTGAGACCCTATGTTGGAAAATAGTACTAGGGAGTGGAGACCTGATGCGAGACTAAATTGCATAGTTTAACATGTGATATACCTTACATTTTATGCGCATTAATGATAAAAATACACTTGTTATGTGCTTAATGGAGTTTATTTCATGTGTAGGTGAAGTGGAGATGGAAACGGAGCTAAAAGGATGCAAATACGTCGAAAAATACGCGAAAGGAGACACCCGGGCGATAGCCGGGCGACAGAGCCAAACAG